>JAHPZR010044741.1:25000-28282 GCA_019787425.1 Platygyra sinensis | reverse complement strand
CAACTTTTCCAGTGAGCACGAAATTTGTTAAGCGGAAAAGCCGTTTATATAAGCATTTTTAAGCTCTTTTAAACTGCATTCACTTAGCAATTAATGACAAATCTCTATTCTCTTTTAAGTTAAAAGTCTTAAAATAGTCACTCTTAAATTGTGTTTGATTTCCCGTTCCATATGTGGGCTAGAAATAATAATAACAAAAACAGAATTCCCAACACGTTTGAAGAAAAACGTATTACATGATCACTTGTACAGTGAAATCTCGCTTCACGGCCACCCCACTTTATTCTGGTTCAAACAAAAACTTAGCCAGTTATTATCTTATTTCAAGGACCCCTTTGAATATACGGCCACCCCGGGTAACCCCTTAATATATATTGCAGTCAGATTTTTGTGGCCCATTGTTCCTGAACGGGATCTCACTGTATGATTCTATTCCTGAATTTTAACCACTACCCTCTTAGACTCCCTAGGCCGCGCGTCCACTTTAAGCCGGAGAAATTTAAGAACGCAGCTTTATTTCTGCGGTTAGAACCACAGTCCACACCAACCCGTCACGAAAACAGAGCTTTTCGGAAACGCTCTTCAAACCGTAGGAATTTGAAAACGCTGGCTTTGCTTTTTTGTGTGAAGTGAAAACAGTTTGAAAACGAAGCTTTAATAAATCGATAACGTCACGATAATCACGTGACTTTGCTGCTCGAGTTTTCCTCGAACACAAATCCAGAATAACCTGTTTTTTTGCGTTTTTAACTGGTTCCTTTAGTCAAAGTCGTATCCTTTTGCCTTGGGAGTACCTCGCCCCCTTTTCCCAGGAATAGACCATTTGTAGTCCTGAAGGCAGGCAGATTATTCCAATTTGAGAGCAGAATTAATTCAAAGCTAGTCTTATCCCAGTCCGAGCGAAGAGAGAAACCGGCCAACTGGTTAACAAGTTAACAAATATAGGAACTTAGACCTAAAAAAACCACACGTTTTCTTGTATCGCTTAGCCTAATGTTAGCAGACTTGTTTAGTGCATTAAAGCAATTCATTTTACGTGTTTTTCATAAATGACTATCAGCCTCCCCTCACTGTTTACCACAACCTGGGATTACACCATTTTACAAGCACCACCAGCCAGCAGAATGTGCTAATTTGTCAGCAGAATTCTGATCCAGGCCTAATCATGCCCTAATCAGAGAAACCTGACAAAGCGTGCAAACCCAGTCAAGAAAAGCACCAGACCTGCAGAACAAAAAAAAGACACAAGAAGCCCTTATATCAAAACCCTTACTGTTCTCTGTCTAAAGTTGAAGACCGTTGGAATATTTCTTCAGAAGAGTTTGTCCTTTAATTAAACCTAGACTCAAATTTCAACATCATTTCTTCCAGTTTTGTCCAGAGTAAGTTAAAATCTTATACGCTATGGTGTTTTGGTTTCGAATTTAACCGAGGAATAAGGAAGGCGACGCCCAGGACAGAGTCCCCAAGAAAATGAATTTGATTTTCGTTTGGGATCGGCTTCCAACACCTAGGTATTGTTTCTGTTGGTTTACTTGTCAATAAACAAAATTAAAAATGGAGGGTAGGTACAATGAGAAACTAACCCAAATTCTATGAAGCCTTTACGTTTCTCGAGCAGTGTGTCAACTAGGTTTCACTCCATAGAGGTAAATAAGAACTTTGGAGCTACTTAAAACCTCCAGTAAATATCAGTTTTGCATGGTTAAAAATCCGCTTTACCAGTTTCGGACGCCTTTTTAGTCCTAAACTAAGCCTGAGATCGTAACAAGTGTTTTTCTTAGCTGTTTAGACCTTTTTTGCGGGTACCGAATGGGCAGGCAGAATTTATTCATCCCTAGCATTGGCCAGGCAGAATTAAAAATCAAAACCCTGGTAAGCATTCTGTGCAACACATTATGTCATCAGAAAACAATATTATGAACTCGAGACATAAAAGGCCACGATGTATTTTTAGCATATCATAGTCTTTTTTGCAATCACACATCAGACGACAAAGCGTTGAATCTTCTCATGAAGTAAGTCAAAACATACCTAGATTTCTCTGAAAAAGGGAGCCTTATTTCTGCCATAAAATCGTTTGTTTGGCGCGACGTTCTCTTTACAGTTTTTGTGGTAGCTTACTAAAGCTCTCGGCCAAAGACATTAAGTTTTTTGTTAAGAAAAAGTCATTTGACATGGATCCGTCATTGGAGTCGTTAGATTTCTAAACAGTCTTTGATGTTAACTCGGTTTGTGTACGCTAGCTGCATGCCGGGCCAAGTCTCTCGAAGGTCCCGAAACGTCTCCACACCCAGAAAGCCATGACAAAATCCCAAACCTTATGATTACAGAGCTGTTTTATTCATAGATTCTTAGTATAAAGAAAGGTTTCATTCCTTACAAGAAGTTTCAGATGTGTACACCTCTCTGTCGTTAAGTACCAATTAACTAAAAATGGGCTTTTAGACCCGAAAACCTTCCGGGGCTTTTGAGAAACAGGCGCCAAGGAATTGGAAAATTGAGAAAAAAGCATTTTAATGGTGATTTAGGTATAGCTACTCGGGTTATGCATTATTTCTAACTAAATCTTATCAGGTTTAAGATGGAGTCGATGGTTCTCGTCAAGTTCATTATGGTGTCATTGGTTATCTTGCATCTTTCAAAAGGTTGGGATTTTCTAATTGCTTTTAGTATAATGAATTTAAGAACTTTGAGCGCTGGTCGAACGTACTGTGGTCCGTGTAGTCTACAGCAAGAGAAGAGTTATGACCCTATAAAATAAGTTGAAATTTGGAAGGTAAAATTAAATCATGATGATTTTTTTAACGATCTATGCCCTTGTTGCGTTAACAAGAAATAATTTACAAATCGTGAACCATTCAATTTAGATTTTGTTCTTGCAAAACCTATTACAAACAAACATTATCAAAACGGATGGTTAGTAATGGAACACGATAATCATTATCACTTGACGTTGATAAATGGTTAAATATTTTAGTTGCGGAAGGTTTAACTACCGGCATCAGGAGCACAAGGTTTGGCCGCTACACTTACCATGAAATAGGCGGAACATGGAACGAAGCCCGTAAGGCGTGTCGTAATGATAGAGCCCAGCTGGTTACCATGGCAACAACTGCCGAGTGGAAGAACGTGACAGAGGACCTAAAAGCCTTATTGACGATACCCAATAGTTTTACTCACTATTACATTGGACTCCGTAAAGAACCTGGAGCGTGGAAATGGACCGAAGCAGGATCGCCAGGTGTAACTGTGGCCAGAGATGACAGCCGCTGGCAGAAA
>JAHPZR010044741.1:12500-17500 GCA_019787425.1 Platygyra sinensis | reverse complement strand
AATCTGGACAACATGCAACCAACCTTCCGACGTTTTAACCCGTCGAAAATGTCAGTTTGAACTATGTCCCAAAGACTTGACAAAATGGTATTCTGGTCTAAAATGAATCGGTGATGAAACGGTTGATCCCAATAGAACACGTCGACCTAAAATCTAATTACCTCTTCATTGCCATAAACAAATGACACGCTTTGGTAGTTTGTCATTTTCTTCAGCTAAACTTTTGAATAACTCCCGGAAATTGTTTTAAGGCACGTTTTCTAAAACCTTCAAAACAGACGAACCAACACTTAATAGGGCTTTGAAATTGGCCCATGTTGACTCAGGAAGCACCCTTCTCAAGAAATGAAACCTTGACATTAGCAAAGACAAAATAGTACAAAACAGTACACATTTGTTTCAAAAAAAAAAAATTAAGACGTTTTATTTTGGACTTTTAAATTACGGACAAATTTCAAACGGACAAATTGCTTCGGACAAATGCTGTCTTTTGTCAAGACAAATTCATTTAACATGGGTCGTATCGGCTCCTTAGCAGTCGTTGATATTAACACTGTTGATAGCACTGAGTCTTGAGCAAGTTAAGTGCATATCTGCTGAAACTCCAGGATTTGGAGAACTGGTAAGAACATTTTAACTTCATTTTTCAGATGCAGGCACTGTAAAATTAATTAGTAATTTTTTTATTTCTAACTTTAACTTAGTCAGTTGATCAGAAGATGAAGTGGATGAATCTCTTCAAGTTCATTACGATGCCCTTTGTCATCTTGCATCTTTTAAAAAGTTGGGATTTTCTAATTGCTCTTATTGATGTGTAACAAAACGCAGTTTACTGAGTTTTGGCACTTGGAGTGCTGGCCGGACTCTGTGTTCAGTGTATAGGTAAAGGCACTTAAGTCAATACTATACTGATTGAAATTCTTATTTCAGAACAGTAGTCGATACTAACCCACCTGAGAGTACCTAGCACATTTTTCTATCTTTGCCAAGGCCGCAATTAACGCTGTTGCGAAGCGTTACATAAGACAATTTTAGTTTCATTAGTTGTTTTGTCTTTTGGAAGTTGCCTTTGTGCCGTTCTCGTCTTGTGATTCAAGGTCTATTTTAGCCCACACATTGATGTCCTAATCTTCAAGTTGTTTCGTCTCTTCATTCAAGTAGCAGTGGGAATTTTATGCGGGTTCGCAACAATAGGTCCAACGACAGGCATACTTGGAATTGCCATTAATTGACCTTAGTTTCTACCCCCGTGAAAGAAAATCCTGTTGTAGTCTTGTGCGTGGCTCGTTAGTGTCCGTTCTCCTGGGTTTACTATTGGTCATTTGTATTCCTTGCCGCTTTTCGTGTGGGTCTGTTTTTATTCGATGTCTCAAGTAGGTCTTAGTTCTGTCTCCATTTATCCAAGGTCACACGAATAACTAACCCAAACATGTTTGAGTTAAAGCTATATAATTTGTAGTCTTTCGCGTTGAGAGTAATTAGTGAGTAGTTGCTGCCTGTTAATAAAAGAAGGACGATTCTGAGACTCTCGTTACCTCTCGTGGGAGCGCCCCAACAACGCTATTGACGTCACGTAACACAGACTTAATCTCAATCACGTTTTAAACAACGCTTAATCTCTCTGCCTAGTTCATTAAGCATTGCTTGGCGGTTTTGAGCAAATTTTGGACGACTTTTGGGCATTTTGGGTAAAGAGATATATTTTTTTCTCAAAGGATAGGTCAAATAGAGAAAAATATGAAATGTTGAAGATTTAATGGATTTGGAAAATTGAGATTTGAAAGTCAAGAATAAGTAGATGGGCATCAAACAGTTCCCTGCCAACCTGAGGCTCTCATTTGTTGGGTCAACTGTCTCGTAGTGTTTTCCAACCCGTTAGATCTGTTAACAATTCCCCTTTTTATAATAATCACTTCAAATTTTCACTCCTATTCATGTGGTAATCCCCGTCTTATGAATTGGACTTGTACTTTGTACAGAGCTTTCTCGACATCGTAGAAAATGGGACGTTTACGACCGCAATTTTCCGGGCCAGATGCAGTAAACTATTATTGCTAGAAGTTGTAAAAGCATTTTAATATGTTTATATAACAATGAAAAAAATCTAAAAAAATTTTTTTAATAAACATACTAACCCCACGATCTCTGTTTCCCCTTCAACCCCCCCCTCATGGGGCTTGAGGCTTAACTGCAGACAAGGGGAGCTTCAGTGGGCTCTGTTTGGAATTGTTTTATATTTGAGGCAAAAAAGCCCATTTGCTCCCTTGTGGGAGCATTGGACTTCTTCTACTCTCAAGAGGCGTAGCCTCGTTTTGGCCAAAGTTTGATATCGTTTCCTCTGCTGTGAAAATTTACACTTTTCGTGTCCAATGTGGAAAAGCGTGTTGAGCTCGTGCTATTCTCTTGATATCTTTGAACTTAAATTGTTTACAGCTTGTTTTTTTTTTTCGGTCAATTTTTTTTCTGTTAACATTTACTTTAAAGATAAAGACCCTGAGAACGACGTTGCGAGCGGACTGATTGGAATATTTTCCCTGATGAATAAAAGTAGACAGTCTTTACATAGCCGTTCCTTGGTTTAGAGCTCACTCTTATGGATCTTGCCTTCAGAGAACCTTTCCCACCGATTCAAATACATTTGATCGGTGAAGACCGAGGCTATCTGTAGCGCTGAAAGTAATCATACAAGGTGCCATTAAACTACAGCTGGCGAATTTAAAGTCGTCTCAGGGAATCAATGTATAAACTACAAACCACGAGCTGAGAGTGCCTCAGACCTACGAAAACCACGAGGTGCGAGATAGTCGATTGTGCCTTATGAAGTTGATCCCCCCCCCCCCCCCCCCCCCCCCCCCCCCCCCCCCCCCCCCCCCCCCCCCCCCTGATGGCGTCACTCTCAAACTAAACCTGCGGCGGAAAATGCGTCGTTCGTCGACCAAAATCTTAAAATACGTCATCCTTTAAAACAACAGGACGCCTGATTTTCGTTCTTTTTTTTTTTGTACAATCTCCGGTCCGGCGGCGGTTAGCTCGTAATTCTCGTTACCCGTCATTATTTTTGTTTTTTAATTTATTCTACTATCCCTGCCTGTTACATGAGATCAAGTGCTGTGATTTCATTAGTAGACCAACCAGTGAATACTAATTCGAGCGTTGAACTGAATGACGATTTTATTCTTTCGTAGCGAGGGGAGGATGGGTAAGTAGACATCAATCCCATACCCAGATCCTTCGTTTTCTTATAAGTTTTTCGTAGTTTCTTCAAGTTCAAAAGAAATGAGTGTGGTTTTGCGTACAAGTACAGTGTTTTGGTAAAAGGGCATGGGTCCCTATTCTGGTTTGACGTCACAGGACGAGATTTGCATCGCAGGGAACCTTTTTGCAAACATGCATGCAAAATAAGTTTGTGACGTCAAGCCAGAATAGATCCAACGCCCCTTTTTACAAAACCCTTACTTGGTAAGCGAAACACAAATCATTTTCTTTTGAACTTGAAGAAACTTCGCAAACTTATAGAAACGAAGGTGATCTGGGTATGGATGATATTCTACTCTCCATCCTCCCCTCGCTACGAATAAAATGTTTCATTCAGTGTCAACGCTCGAAGTAGTATTCACTGGTGGTCTCTAACTGCAAATCATACAGCACTTGACCTTCATGTAACAGGCAGGGATAGTAAAATAAATTAAAAACAAAAATAAATGACTGGTAACGAAAATAGCGAGCTTAACCCGCGCGTCCGGAGACATTGTAACAAAAAAAAAAAAAGAACGAAATCAGGCGTCCTGTGTTTTTCACAGTGGATGACGTATTTAAGATTTGTCGACGAACGACTGCATTTTCCCCGCAGTTGAGTGACGCCATAAGACAGACTTCATTGCACAATGATATCTCGCACCTCGTGGTTTTCGGAAAAAAAAAAGGGGAAAAGATAGGTCTGAGCATCCTCAGCGCGTGGTTTGTAGTTTACTTACATATCCGCTGAGACGACTTTAAATCGCCGCAGCTTTTTTTGGGGTTTTTTTAAGTTTTTTGTTTTAATTGCACTTGTTGATTACTATTTCAGTCGCTACAGTATTAGCTCGGTCCTCAACCGCTCCATGTATTTTGAATCGGTGGAAAGGTTCTCTGAAGGCAAGTATCCATAAGGAGGACCTAAACCAAGGAACGGCTATGTATAACTGCTACTTTTATTCATCAGGGAAAATATTCCAATCCGTGCTCGCAACGTCGTTTCTCAGGGTCTCTTATCTTTTAGTAGATTGTTAACAAAAATTGACCGAAAACATCAAGCTGTAAACAATTTTAAGTTCAAAGATTCAAGAATAGCAGAGCTCAACACCTTCCACAATTGACACGAAAGTGTAAATGTTTCAACATCAGAGGGAACGATCAAACTTGGCACGCAACACGCTACGCCTCTTGAGAGTTAGAAAAAGTCAAATGGCTACCCCACAATGGAGGCAAATGGGGCTTTTTTGCCATCAATATAAAACAATTACAACGGGGTGGAGAAAGGGTAGCCCATAAGCTCACCCTTTGTTGCAGTTAGCCTCAAGCCCCATGAGAGGGGTTGAGGGGAACAGAGTATGGGGGTGAGTATAGTTTATTAAAACAATTTTTATAGATTTTTTTCATGTGTATATAAACATATTAAAATGCTTTTACAACTTCTATCAATAATAGTTTACCTGGCATCTGGCCCCGGAAAATTGCGGTCGTAAACGTCCCATTTTCTACGATGTCGAGAAAGCTCTGTAAAAGATCAGTCATTAAGAAAAAAGACGGGGATACCACATGAATAGGAGTGAAAATTTGAAGTGATATAAAAAGGGAATTGGTTCAGATCTAACGGGTTGGAAACACATACGAGTACAGTTGACCCAAACAAATGAGAGGCCTCAGGTTGGCATGGGAACTGTTTGATGCCCATCACTTATTCTTGACTTTCAAATCTCAATTTTCCAAATCCATTAAATCTTCAACATTTCATATTTTTC
>JAHPZR010044741.1:0-2500 GCA_019787425.1 Platygyra sinensis | reverse complement strand
ATGCTTTTTTCTCAATTTTCCAATTCCTTGGCGCCTGTTTCTCAAAAGCCCCGGAAGGTTTTCGGGTCTAAAAGCCCATTTTTAGTTAATTGGTACTTAACGACAGAGAGGTGTACACATCTGAAACTTCTTGTAAGGAATGAAACCTTTCTTTATACTAAGAATCTATGAATAAAACAGCTCTGTAATCATAAGGTTTGGGATTTTGTCATGGCTTTCTGGGTGTGGAGACGTTTCGGGACCTTCGAGAGACTTGGCCCGGCATGCAGCTAGCGTACACAAACCGAGTTAACATCAAAGACTGTTTAGAAATCTAACGACTCCAATGACGGATCCATGTCAAATGACTTTTTCTTAACAAAAAACTTAATGTCTTTGGCCGAGAGCTTTAGTAAGCTACCACAAAAACTGTAAAGAGAACGTCGCGCCAAACAAACGATTTTATGGCAGAAATAAGGCTCCCTTTTTCAGAGAAATCTAGGTATGTTTTGACTTACTTCATGAGAAGATTCAACGCTTTGTCGTCTGATGTGTGATTGCAAAAAAGACTATGATATGCTAAAAATACATCGTGGCCTTTTATGTCTCGAGTTCATAATATTGTTTTCTGATGACATAATGTGTTGCACAGAATGCTTACCAGGGTTTTGATTTTTAATTCTGCCTGGCCAATGCTAGGGATGAATAAATTCTGCCTGCCCATTCGGTACCCGCAAAAAAGGTCTAAACAGCTAAGAAAAACACTTGTTACGATCTCAGGCTTAGTTTAGGACTAAAAAGGCGTCCGAAACTGGTAAAGCGGATTTTTAACCATGCAAAACTGATATTTACTGGAGGTTTTAAGTAGCTCCAAAGTTCTTATTTACCTCTATGGAGTGAAACCTAGTTGACACACTGCTCGAGAAACGTAAAGGCTTCATAGAATTTGGGTTAGTTTCTCATTGTACCTACCCTCCATTTTTAATTTTGTTTATTGACAAGTAAACCAACAGAAACAATACCTAGGTGTTGGAAGCCGATCCCAAACGAAAATCAAATTCATTTTCTTGGGGACTCTGTCCTGGGCGTCGCCTTCCTTATTCCTCGGTTAAATTCGAAACCAAAACACCATAGCGTATAAGATTTTAACTTACTCTGGACAAAACTGGAAGAAATGATGTTGAAATTTGAGTCTAGGTTTAATTAAAGGACAAACTCTTCTGAAGAAATATTCCAACGGTCTTCAACTTTAGACAGAGAACAGTAAGGGTTTTGATATAAGGGCTTCTTGTGTCTTTTTTTTGTTCTGCAGGTCTGGTGCTTTTCTTGACTGGGTTTGCACGCTTTGTCAGGTTTCTCTGATTAGGGCATGATTAGGCCTGGATCAGAATTCTGCTGACAAATTAGCACATTCTGCTGGCTGGTGGTGCTTGTAAAATGGTGTAATCCCAGGTTGTGGTAAACAGTGAGGGGAGGCTGATAGTCATTTATGAAAAACACGTAAAATGAATTGCTTTAATGCACTAAACAAGTCTGCTAACATTAGGCTAAGCGATACAAGAAAACGTGTGGTTTTTTTAGGTCTAAGTTCCTATATTTGTTAACTTGTTAACCAGTTGGCCGGTTTCTCTCTTCGCTCGGACTGGGATAAGACTAGCTTTGAATTAATTCTGCTCTCAAATTGGAATAATCTGCCTGCCTTCAGGACTACAAATGGTCTATTCCTGGGAAAAGGGGGCGAGGTACTCCCAAGGCAAAAGGATACGACTTTGACTAAAGGAACCAGTTAAAAACGCAAAAAAACAGGTTATTCTGGATTTGTGTTCGAGGAAAACTCGAGCAGCAAAGTCACGTGATTATCGTGACGTTATCGATTTATTAAAGCTTCGTTTTCAAACTGTTTTCACTTCACACAAAAAAGCAAAGCCAGCGTTTTCAAATTCCTACGGTTTGAAGAGCGTTTCCGAAAAGCTCTGTTTTCGTGACGGGTTGGTGTGGACTGTGGTTCTAACCGCAGAAATAAAGCTGCGTTCTTAAATTTCTCCGGCTTAAAGTGGACGCGCGGCCTAGGGAGTCTAAGAGGGTAGTGGTTAAAATTCAGGAATAGAATCATACAGTGAGATCCCGTTCAGGAACAATGGGCCACAAAAATCTGACTGCAATATATATTAAGGGGTTACCCGGGGTGGCCGTATATTCAAAGGGGTCCTTGAAATAAGATAATAACTGGCTAAGTTTTTGTTTGAACCAGAATAAAGTGGGGTGGCCGTGAAGCGAGATTTCACTGTACAAGTGATCATGTAATACGTTTTTCTTCAAACGTGTTGGGAATTCTGTTTTTGTTATTATTATTTCTAGCCCACATATGGAACGGGAAATCAAACACAATTTAAGAGTGACTATTTTAAGACTTTTAACTTAAAAGAGAATAGAGATTTGTCATTAATTGCTAAGTGAATGCAGTTTAAAAGAGCTTAAAAATGCTTATATAAACGGCTTTTCCGCTTAACAAATTTCGTGC
>JAHPZR010044739.1:12500-26924 GCA_019787425.1 Platygyra sinensis | reverse complement strand
ATATAATGTATACTTATTTCAGTCTGTGATCATGCACAATGTCAAATCGGGCATTTATACAAATTTCACTCAATAGAAAATAAATTAAAGTTTCAAGTTATACAGGGATTTATCCATTTATTTGACGAAGCCTTTCATTATGTTCTTCATAATAATACAATTGCTTCATTTACAAATGAACATTACAGTCAAACCAAGTGAGGCATGCATCTCAAGATTGCATTAATGAACTGATAATTTGATACTTGAACCTGCTAGTCGTTTCAAGAATGCAATAATGAATTGATTATTTGAATATTGAACTCGCTCGTTCGATCCAACAATACAGCTAACAGGTTCTGTTTTCGAAAAATCAATTCACTATTGCATTCTAGAAAACACTAGTAGGTTTCAAACCTACTAGTTGCAACATTGAATTGATTTTTCGAAAACGGAACTGGTTTAATAGCCGTATTCTTGGATCTAGCAAGCAAGTTCAATGTTCGAATAATCAATTTATTATTGCATTCTTGAAACAACTAGCGGGTTCAAGTTTCAAATAATCAGTTCATTAATGCAATCTTGAGGCGTACGCTTCACTTGGTTTGACTGTAACATCGTGTGCAAGGTAGTAAATAAATGACATATCACATGTTTGAATTGCACAAGAACAATTACACTTCAGCTTGCCATGCACAAATCCCAACAGGCAACCAATTCAATAAAAATGCTCCCATTTAAGGTGGCCGAACACAGTTTTCGCGCGTGCTATTCCTGATGTAATATTTAGCACGTGCACAAGGATTTCAAAACACAAACATGCCATCAGTAGAGCGATCATTTAATTTACTCAACACCCGTACTATCTGTGTTGTTTTTCTCTATAATTGAACGCAGTATATTGATGGCTTTAGTCTTTCATTACAGAGATATGTTAGAAAAGGTAACGATGCAAAGAACCCAGCAATTTTCAGCTTTTGTTTGTTACCGAAAGAATCCAGTTAAATGCAACGCATGCGCAGTTGCTCGAAAAATTGAGACCGATTGCTTATTAGCAGAAACATGCCAATTTCTAACGATCCAGTTGTTAGAATTTCAAGAAATTTGGCAGAAAAATAGATCAGAGACCATGTGAATGATCTATCAAAAAAATCTGAAATTTGACATAGGGAATTTTTAATAATACAGAAAACGAGTAATGTCGAATTACGAAAAATCGCCTATGTCAAAATTTTATTAGAACCGTGTTAACAGAAGAGATATAATGTCATTTCTTAGTGTGCAAAATATGAAAACAATCTAACGACTGGATTTTTTTAAATAAACAAAAACCATTATTTAAGCCTCGTTTTTAACCAGCCCCATTGCCATGGCAACAGCACACACCCTAGTCAAAATGTGAGAATAAATGAAAGGCCGTGGGCAAGAACGTCCCTTGATTTTTTGCTAAAATCGAAAATGGCCAAAACAGCTCCGAACTTCGCATGCCAATTTGTTTATACCTGTAGAAAACTGCCTTGCACTTATTTCCCCTCGTTTCTGTTGCGTATTCCAGAAATAAAGTATGCAAAACACTTGCTTGTCACAGTCTGCGCGCGTCTTTTGGAACTGCTTTGTTGCACAATACTATTAGCGTTGTTTTTCTTTTAAGTTTTTTCAAATGCTGACTTTAACTCCTAGGGTTAAGAGTTCCCAGTTTTATTAGATTTAGGGTTAGGGTTACCGCTCGAAACTAGGGTTAGCGTTGAAGGTTAGGCTTATGGAACAAGGTTAGGGTTAGCGTTTGGGGTCAGGGTTATGGGTTGAGCTTAGAGTTAACGTTCAGGCCTAGGGTTATTGCTTAGGGTTAGGGCTAGTGCTTAGAATTAGGGTTATTGCTTAGGATTAGGGCTAGCGCTCAGGATTAGGGTTATTGCTTAGGGCTAGTGCTCAGAATTAGGGTTATTGCTTAGGATTAGGGCTAGCGCTTAGAGTTAGCGCTAGTGCCTCGGTTCGGGCTAGAGTTAAGGTCAGGACACGTTAGGGTTAGCGGTGTTAGGCCAAGGGAAACAATCTCGACTTGCACGGATCGATACCTAACTAAACTCAATGAAAAGTGGCTAGAGAGAGAGGTTGGATGTTTTGCAAATCGCCTACGTCGGAGATTGAAATGTTTCTACGTGAAATTACTTTTTTGGTACAAAACTGCTCGTTCCATGAAATGATTATATCTGACAACACAGAAAGAGAAAGCCTTAAGCTAACACGCTGCTCATGCCGAAAAAAAGCGCATGAAATGGAAAATTCATCAGCAAAGGAACGCTGAAATACAAAGCAAAACTTACATTTGAGCTGAAGTTTTCTTCTTCCTATAGTCCTTCTGTAGTTAAACCTGCGATCAGGCGTTCTTTGTCTTTTTTTCTTCGCGGTGGGCTCGATTCTATCACAATTCAAAGTAATCATCTGCTTGGAAAACCACGATACACACACACGGAACGCTTGCTTGCGAATTTAACCGACCTGCGATTTCTCTTTGGCCCGTAAAAATGGCTTAGAAACTTCGAAGGTCTTTGAAGCAAAGGTCAAATGCAATGACTTTGCTGTCTGGCCTTTCTCGCCAGTTCCTGGCCGTGTCTGAGTCACGCTAACAAGTGCTATAAGTCGCGCATACGATGGTCAAGGCGCTTTACGTATGAAAGATTATTATGGGATATCCCAGAAATTTTTGGAGCGAAGGCTAGTGAGGCAGCTAATTTCAAGAAAATAATAAGAGTCTAGAAAGCAGTTCTAATTTCCAAAACTGACACACCCCGAAGTTTGGCAAATGAGCCATAAGTCCACAACGGATGCTTTGTTTTGGACGAAGAAGTGTTTCTAGACTCTACCGCCTGGCTCACTTGTTCCTCAATGGCTAAGCTCACGGCAGACTTAAACCATGATCTCGGAACAAGAACACACCTCGCTTCTTTGAAGCATGCTAGTGACTTTGATCGAGGGTCAAAGGCTTAATGATGCCAAATCTCCTACCAGGCGGGCGCAAATATTCCTCGAATAAGCATTGAATATCGGTGGAAATAACGAGCAAACTCTGCGTAATAAACAGGTAAGCCAGCTCTGACTTTGTGTTATCGCTTTGCGCGCCAAAAGCATAAGTCACTGACAATGGCAGCTAAAAAACATGAAACATGTCATCCCAGATCCCTACCAGTAAAAACAGCAATTAAATTACAAAGACACGGAGAGGGTTTTTGAAAGAAAAAGAAAAACAGAACGAAAAAAAAAAAAAGATATCACCGACCTCGAATCGAGCCCACGAGTGTCACGACAAAACAAATACGAATCAGCTTCGTTCAGCACTTATCCACTTGAGCTAATGGAGCAGCAGTGTGAAATCATTGTGTTATAGTGACTTCATGCTTTAGCCAAACAAAAGGTTTCTTTTGTTTTTCGTTTAAGAATAGATCTCCAAAAGATGCCGCTTAAAAAACTGAGTCAGTTTTGCATACGTTATTTCTAGACAACGAAGAGAGACCCTGCGAAACAAACTTCAGAGCAATGTTTCTCAGGTAAAACAAAGCCCACATGCCAAAATTCAGCTACTTTTGAGCACTTTGAAAATGGCCAAAAAATCTAGGGGACGTTCTTGCCCGCAGCCTTTCAAATATTTCTGTGGTTAACCTTGACTCTTGCAAAAAATGGGTGCCAAAGCATAAATAGTTTAAAAGTTATGGTGAATTAGGCATATGCACTTGAAAACTGTGTTTGGCCACCTTAATTGGTTTATACTCTCATGAGTAATTTTAGCACATATCGAGTTGCCACAAAATTCTGGATAATTTATCATACAAATAGATATTTGATTGTTTCCACTTGAGAAAGTGTATCGTAAGTTTTCAAGCTGTCTACCTGCCAAATTAAAAAGCCATGTCAAGTACTTTTGATGACAAAAAAGAAATCACAGTCTCTTTCCTCCTTCCTGGATGAATGTGGTACAGAAATAACAATAGGAATTATTTACACAAATTAGGCTGAACAAAGTCAAAGTAAGATCTGAGTACCTCGCACTTTTTCTGACAAGTCACGCCTTCCTATCCTCTCCAGGCCATCTCTCAAAGCCTGCATTGTTGCATCAGTAGTTTTCCTATTCTTCCATTCATCAAACATTGCCACACCTTTCTCTATAACTCGGCGATGCTCTGAATCAACGTTCTTTAACACACCCTCTGCAAGCCCAAGGCGTCTGCCCAGCATTCGCCAGCTTGTACTAAGATCTTCCACAAGGTCATGAAGTAAAGGGTCAGGTACAGCGCAATTGTACAGACCTAAGGGTGCCACTTCCCCTGCAGCTGTGAATTAATGACACAAGTATGAAAATCACAGTGCTTGACCTAGTACCTAGGGTCTGAATTTCTGGCATCAGTACCAGGCAAAAGTAATAAAGGTTTATGTTCTCTTTCACTTCACTCTTAAATAACATCCAAACTTCAAAGTTCAAAACCCAACTAAGGATTACATTTTGGCTGCTGTGAATCACAACTACCAGTAAGTCCAGACGATGTCAAAATGACTTTGAGAAAAAAAGAAACAAACAAATATTTGGATCTTAATCTACGTATGGTATTGTAACCATCTCCAGGGTATGGAATGACTCTTCTAGTCTCCAGTATGTGTCACCAAATCTCCCAGAAAATTAAGACCATGATTACATTTTCAGACATATTTTGGTTGACATTTGACATTTTTGTTTGAAACATGTGTGGATGTTTAACACATTTTTGTGGTCGAATTTGCAGTGCTCTACTTTGAATAACTTTTCTTAGGGCCAAGTGGTTAAAATGAACAATCTCCCCGATTTTGATTGTTTAAAAAAGTCATCTCAGGACTTGACCTTTTGAACTTGTTGAAGTAAATTTCTATTTCCTGAGAGGCCAACTAATAAGACCCAGCTGTTGACTGAACCATGTTTGTATTCTATTGCAAAGCACAGTAAGCTCTGATTCTTGAGAATCAACTCTTCACACTTGAGTTATTCAAAATTTTAGTATTCAGTTGAATTAAGAAATTATCAACCATTCAGAAATAACAAGCTTGGGTATTGACTGATTCTTCTATAGACCAATCACAGAAGCAAATTGCATTTATCAGTTTAGCCTGTGTAGCTGGCGGGATGCGTGAGCGGGCGAGCGGCAGCAGGGCGGCAGAGCCACCAAATTCCATCGCGGGCAAAGCCCGCGAGGAATTCGCGAGTGGCGAAGCCGTGGGTGAAATTCCCGCCTGCCACATTTGATATGGTTTTTTCCTTGCCGCCCACTTTTAGCACTTTTGATAAATCAATTAAATAAGCCAATCAGAGAACGAAGTGTAACATGAAACATGAAACAAAGCTGAATCACGCAAACAGTCAACAGACTTGCATGTAAAGAGCTACATTTGAATCCTGTGGTACCAGAGCGATCAAAGGAGGAATAAACCTATACATTGAGCGCCAGAAACATAAGCTCGATCAGATAGCGGCAAGAAACATAAAAATTTCTTTAGACAAGCGTATAGCTTTCTCGAAGTAAAGCCATGGCGGCTTCGATGAAAAACTTACAAAGGCAAACAGTTCTAATCACAGCCGGGCCCGGCGTCACAATTATTATAGAATGCAAGTAAGCAGCCCGTTCACAGAAAACGTCATATCTTGTCCCTCAAAAGCAAATGCTTGGAGATTTAAAAACATAATTATGTTGCAAAAGAAATCAGCCAAAACAATACACTAACACATTGCAAATTACAGAGGTGTCAAACTCAGCGAAGCGACATGTATACACAGCGGAAATCATGCAGTCCTATGACTTCTTAAAATTTGCCATAGCACGATCTACGGCTCTGCTCTACTCTAATTTAAATTCCTCCTTATAACATTACATGAAGTGCCCTTCATAAACACGAGTGAAGCAACAAAAAGGTGAAGTGACCCAACAGAGAACGGCAAATGTGCAAATGTCATGAACCGTAGAAGTCGTGTAGGTTAGTCAACCCCAAAATACATCATTCCCCGAAATCTCTCTCCGGTTCTTCCTTCAGTATAATTTTTCTCCTTTCCCCGCGGATATTCAGAGAATCCAAAGCTTCCGCTATGCATTTCTTCGCATTCTCCATTTGCAAATCTGTGTTTGAAAACAAACCTTTTCCCCTGGGAAAGATGAGAGGTATAGATAACATTTGATTGACGTTTCAGTGCTCTCAGCCAATCCGAAATTCGTGTGCACTGGTGAACGCATAATTAAAAAAAACCCACGAATTTGGCCAGGCGGGAATTCAACTCGACTCTTCACCAATCCTCTCACGGCTTCGCCACTCATGTTCACGGCTTCGCTACCAAAACAAAAGCACCCGCGCATGAAATCCCGCCAGCTACGCAGGCTATTATCAGTTGGAACACCTTAATGCAAACAATTTAGCCAGGTATAGTGCAGGAATGATTAGCTACAACTGACCTGAGAGAGCAAATAGAATGAAACCCGTTTGCCATCCCTAGACTAAATCCATTTATAATACCTACCACCTTGGCCAAACTGTGAAATGTTCTGATCTCCTGAAAGGAAAAAGTGTATAAACATGAGACCCTTTGAAACAAAACAGTCTATTTAAAAAAAGAGTCAAATTCCTGTGCAGTAGTGAGTGGGTTTCTATTCAATTGCAGGATTTGTCAGTTGTCATTCTAATCACAGTTTTATTGACAAAACCCAATGTCTCTGTTCTGGAAAATATCCATACATCCCCAATGGATCCCCACTGCTCTGTATGTTTTAATAAGCTCCACACTTTGTTGAAAAATATTCAAAATTAGGATCCCCCGCCCTGTGGGAATTTCCCCTGACCTTTCATGGGATGAGGGAACTTTTCTGGACCTACATATTAAGTAGTTGGGTTTTGAACTCCAGGAGGAGCTTGATTCAAACACACCCTCAGCAACCATGTTTTGACTTTTCTGGGGACTTACAACAATTTACTGGTATATTTGAATTTCCTGTATGGCATTATAAACAATTAATAACCTAAAGTTAACTTCTTGCCAGTATCAATAAAGTCTGTTAGTAATGCATTGTGCAGTTCCAGAAAATATCCATGATACCCCCGTAGAAGGGATTGCAATTTCCCAGGGGTGGGGAGTAGGGGTTCTGTAAGACCAAAAAATTAAAATAAATTTATGAAGCTTAGGGCCTGATTACATGAGCCGGGCTGGCCCGGTTAGCCGGGCAGTTTCAGTGTGCTGAGATGACTTTCAGGCCGGTATTACATGAGGCCAGCCAGCCTGGTTGATCGGTTGATGGCTGATGTGATGAACCGTGGGAAACCGGAGCGAGCTTGATTTTGCACTCTCATTGGCTTAATAACCTGGGCTGGCCCTGCAAACGCGATTACATGGAAAAATCTCAGCCCGGTTAGCTGGGATCCCGCCACCGCGATACCGGGATCTCGGCTAACCGGGCTGGCCCGGTCGTCATGTAATCACGGAGTTGATTTTTGTTGCATTTAACAAACATGCCGAGATCGATCCTGGCAAACTTACATCAGCCCGGCTAACCGGGCTAGCCCGGCTCATGTAGTCAGGCCCTTAATTAGAATTTACAGAGGGGTAGGGAAGGGAAGTCTTAGAAAAAAACCTTCTGTGGGGGAGGTGTGGATATTTTCTGGAACTACACAATGTTAAACAACGTTGTGATAATAAGTATGGGTTATTGACCAAGTGTGAGGTCAAGATGACTGGATATTGGCCAAGAACAAGGCCAATATCCAGCCATCTTGACTGAACAAACTTGGTCAATAAAGGATTTATTATATGGCTTTTGGTGAAATTTTGCTTTCGGGATGCAGCGGGTAGTCCCGAGCGGGCAAGATGGCTCCATCTTGCCCGCTCGGGTAGCCAATCACAGCGCGCGATTTGGTTCATCTTGCCCGCTCATGGAGCTAGCCATATAATAATTAACAAATAAAGAAGCCTAAGCCGTGTATTACACTGTGATAAAACACGATGGTCATTTGAGAACACGAGGGAAATGTAGAAAACACGAGCCGCAGGCGAGTGTTTTCTACATTTCTCGAGTGTTCTCGAATTACCGGAGTGTTTTATCACAATGCAATACACGGCTTAGGCTTCTTCATTTGCTTTAAAATATAGATTTTACGCGCGCAAAACGATATAACACGCCTTTTCTATGTTTTATACTCTGATAAAACATGGGTTTTTGACCAATCAGAGAGCGCGCAGGGTCCTATCTATATTTTAACAAGGGATAAAACACAATATGGGCGGATTCCGGGAAGCCGAGGGGTTTGGGTTAAAGTGAATTTTTCCTTCCGTTGGGGCGGTTGACTTGCACTCTCCTGCAAATTCTTCGGCCCCTGTTTTTTTTTTATTCAGGATCTGCCCATGCACAATTACCTAATTCCCTTTTTAGTTCCATTAAATTCATTTACATGGGGAAACTTTTGAGGCAGGAGACAAATCTAGACGCGAACTAGAGAGTAAAATCCAATATACTAATGGTAAGTTTGCGTGTGTAGCTAGCTTATTGCCGATGACAAGATGAGTAAATTACTATTCCTACCTTCAATCCCTAACAGTTTATTTCTCAAGTCATTTCTGTTGACAGCAATCAGTTTGGAAGCCAAGAAATCACGATTCTCCTCGGATAGCATGTTTAGTTGTTCTAGAGCAGAGAAGAATTCAAATGGTCTAGTGATCTTCTCGGCTCGTCCAGCAGGTATAACATCTCGGCACAGGAATTTCAGCTGTTCCAGGTCCGAAGATGTCAAACTATTCGAAAGCTCCAGTAAAAGTGACCTATACGTAGAAATGTTTTCCATCTTCTACTCCTGACTTCACGAAGCAATTTCATTTCTGCTCATGAAGCCTCATGGGACGAATAAAATTCTACTTCCGCTTTGCTTCCCCTTCCGGTTTTGTTTACCTTCTCGATTTCAGGTCCTTCGCAGCTGATCGGTATCACGATAAAATTCAAGTTGCAGCTACTGTCAAGTTAATAGATGAGGGGAAAATCACGACTTTAACACGTCTATCAAGATTAGACATGAAAACAGCAATTTCGTGACATTATAGGACAAGAAATAAGATTAGCGCCAAAACGAGGCTGTATCTCGTGCGAGTAGAAATGAGGGTCTGAATGGAGGGTCCACATGTCGGTTGTCGGTTAAAATTTCATTAATTTGTCGGTTTTCGGTAAATCTCAGCCGCCAGTCGGTAATTTTTTCCTCGTTTTGTCGGTAATCAGTAATATAATTTCGCTGTTTGTCGCTAGTCGGTTAACCCCTCCTGGAGCTTTTTGCCAAAAACGCACTTTTTGACATTTTGGAGATTTTCAGGCTGGATATGGGCCAAATTAGTTCTAATCTAGTCCAAAAGGCATTTGCATCATGTCAGCTTTCTTTCCACTAGCATCTCGTTTTACGACATTGTCGCTCGGGTATGCGCTGGAGAAATCAAAATAAATAATTTGAAGGAGAAAGCATGGAAAGTGACCTACGTCTTTAGGGCTTTTCGATTTTTCTTAACTTTTTTCGCCTTTCCTTTTTCTCTTTTTCTTTTCTTTTTGCTGCAGTGATTGACCTTCTACTGGGCTTGTTTGCAGCTAAAAAACTTCTAAGAAAGCGTCATCGAGGCGGCAATTTCTACCATAGAACTGATCGGAGTAGCCACGTGTAGTGGCAGGAAATTTTGCTCCGAGTTTGGTCAACTTTTTGAGCATTTTTGTGCATATCTCAGGCTCCATTAGGCCGATCACTGGGTATCATTGGAAAGGTCTAGTCCTCCTTCAGAAGTTGGTATAGATGATGCCAATCGCCAGAAGTGGAAGAAGGGCCAAGGGTCAGAACGGCCGGCACAGGAGTGGTGAGGGTGGGGCGCTATGGGGACTATGCTCCCTCTAACTCTACCCATGAAAGGGGTAGGGGGAGCAGAGAACGAGAAGCATTTTGCTCGAATTATTTTTCCCTTTTTATTCTTATAGTAATAGATAGGCATGCTTTAATTAATTCGCGGCTCGGTAAATATCCATCGTAAAAATATCCACCACAAAATATTAATTTGGATGATTTCTTCACTTGTTGCTTGTCACGGATGCAAACCAGGACGCCATTTTTTTCCCGAGTTGCTCGGAGGTAAATAGCAAAGAATATTCGGAGTTTGACTAGCCAATGTCCTAGCCAATGTCCACTATTTGAGTATATACTGTTTTAGTGTATACTAATTTAGGATATTGAAACGAGTTACTTGACTTTCTGTTTCATTACTGATCAAATTATACTTTTTCCTTATTATGTTATAATGCAGTTTTTCCCTTAGAAGGAAAACGCGAGTTTATTCATATTCTATCGTGCACCATCATTTTCGCTCGCGCGGGTTCAGCCCCTATATGGGGTGGGTAGAAAGGAGAGTTCAGGGACTGGACTAATCAGAAAACAGCTAGGAAAACCGTTGTATACTCAGGTATACTTAACGCCACTACATGTACCCAGTCTTCGCATCGCACGCTGCGTTGATCGTCTTTCACTGTATACTCTGAGGCAGGGTATAAAATAGTTGTACAACACTAATTCCCGATATATCACCGAAGATTTCTCGTGGCGTTCGCGCCCATTGCTACTGCGCATCTCTAGTGCGCACGCTATTCATTGGTCACGCGCGTGCCACATCATTTTAAAGCGCGCGCATCGAGTCGAAAACTCAACAAGATATAGAGCTGATGACCTTTGCGTTCACTTGTTGTGCGAATATTTTTGTTGGATGCTCGGTGACCCCCACTTTTTTTTCGGCAGATTTCTTCCTTTTCTGATTCTTTCCATTATACTAAAAAACATTACACTAAAAAAAATCTGTACGTGGGAAGTTTTAATCATTTCTCGTATACTATTCAAATACGGTCGAATTGGTACATGGATACAGGTGCGCATGACTTACAAGTTGTAGCTTTTAAGGCTAATTTTAGCTGATTTAATGACATACCGTAGAATTCCGAAAGTAACGGCCCCCGTTACTTTCGAATTTTGCCGGCAAAAGGGGCCGCTACTTACGGGTAGCCGTTACTTTCGGGTAGCCGTTATTTTCGGACAGTTCAAAAACGTTTGTAACTCGAAATAAACTAAGACAAGGAGGACATTTAGGCATACAACCACAATGTAACGTAACCAGATGAACAAACAGTAAACAAAACAGACTACCTTAAGCGGTACGCTATACATAGACGATTACTAAAATTGTACAGTACATTTTGACTCCTCACTGACAGATTAATTTCAATAAAGTATTGCAGCGTTCATAAGTTTCACCCACAGATTAAATCATGCACAAACGATTCTTTAACCGTTCTTCAGTCAAATATGTGCATGTGCTCCAAGACAATTTGAGAATTTTTACAAGTTCTAGTTTTCTGATCCGTATACATTGAAAGATAATCGCGGTTTCATGACAAACTTTGGTGTTTTTCTTGTTTGAATTACTTCCCAAAAAAGAGATATTATTTGTATTTCTCTCGCTCCAGTTGAATATGTTACTTTAAATACGGTCACTGTACTCCTTAAGATCGCTTTGTAAGCCGACGCAAGGTAATGTACATTAAATACAACAGTGTTTTGTTAATTTCGGGGGACCGTTACTTTCGGGGGGCCGTTACTTTCGGGATTTGATAGGAGAGCAAAAAATTAACGTTACTTTCGGGTAGCCGTTATTTTCGGGGGGGGGGGGGCGTTACTTTCGGAATTCTACGGTATGCAGCAAAGATCTATCAAATAGGCCTATATATGCTGTGTGAAACACACGTAACTTAGATGTGATTCTTCAACTTAAATATATGCCGATAGTAATGAATCCGGCCAGAATCGCCTCGAGTGACTGGAAATCCTAGAAATACTATGGTCTGTGATACGCCTTATTTTCAAAACGAGTTCGGTGACCCGCGATTTTTTCTACGTTTTAATCTTATCCTATCATTTTCTACCTGTAGTCAAAGTTTTAAACAAATCTGTACGTGGGAAGTTTTTGGGCGCGGACGTCCTTAAAAGAATACAATTAACCCGTCAGTAGTATAAACAGTGCATCAGTTGGTTAAATATTATATGGTGTTTTAAGGTGAATTTCTGGACATAATGGCTGTGTCGTGCGACAGTTTCAACGAGGAGAAAAAATCGTCAAATTGGACGCCATCAGTCTGAGGAAGGCAATCTCAAGTGTTAACAGAACGTACGGGATTGGTGCAGGAAATATCACGTGGCTTTCAAAATTAACACTGTTGGTGAGGACATGAATGAGAATATTCGAGAACTCGCTCCAGTTCGATGGAAGGTGAGCAATAAATATAGGCTATAGTGACCAAGTATGAGGTCAAGAAGGCTGAATATTGACCAAGTTCTTTTTTTGCGTGTTTATGGCCTAGACGGAGTCGAGGTCCATAAACTCGCAAAAAAAGAGCAAGGCCAATATCCAGTCATCTTGACCGAGCAAGTTTGGACGAAAAAGGATTTATTATGCTTTCGGGGAAATTTTTCTTGCGGAACGCGGCGGGTAGTCCTGAGCGGGCTCGGGTAGCCAATCACAGCACTGGATTTGATTCATCTCACCGCTGACGGAGCAAGCCAAATAATAAATTATTTTACCACAATTGCTAATGAATCTTGCAATGTGATTGGCTAATTTGCCGTTGTCGATAAGAGTCTAGACAACACTGCTAGCGTCAATGCATCACGCAGTGACTTTTTCAGCTAGAGCTCAGAAAAAACAGAGGTAAAAAACAAATTGGCTCCACAGCATTTGGATCCCTGCGATGATACGTATCGCTGTTGATAATAGTACAGACCACGCTATGTTAACGCGAGATTGTACTCTACGATAACTGCAGAAATTCTCGTGCGATTCAATGGCTAATTTCCATTGTCAATTAGCCGACAGACAGATGAATTGCCTGCATTGCATCGAATTTCCTGCAAAAAACGTTGCATTATTCCTTGAATTGAATTTCCTGCATTGCATGTACCAGAGTTACGCGATGCGTCAACGAGCAAGATCGGCCAATTAGACACTTTGTTATCTATCGTAAGAAAAAAACAAATTGACGTCAGTTTTTCATGCGTCTATCCTATTATTGACGATGAATTTTGTCATAACATTGTCAAAGTAGTCTGCCGATTCACTTCAAATAAATGCTTTGTACATCAGGCCAAGCTTGTTTAAATCAAGAAAATATACCGAGGGTTCAAAAACAAACTACTCTGCTCTTTTAAAGTTACTTAACGTACCTTGAGGAGTATTTTTCATTTTCTCTTTGATCAGGTATTCCAGTGTCTTCTGATTGAGGGAGAAAACTGTGGCACAGAAGCCGTACGAGACGCTGAAAAGTTTGTGATTTCTGATGATGACTTCAATATGTTTGTCGATAGGCATTCCAAGTTGTCATGCCTAGTTCCGAAATCAAATGCAAAGGTGCAAAAATTGATTGAATAGGAGAGACTTAAAGCTGATTTGTGCAGCAGAGAGCAGTTTTTAATCGAGTGTCGTAAAAAAAGAACTGTACAGAAACGTGATGGTTTGATATCATAGTAGCTGGTCTCATTTGAAGAGAGTGCGGACAAGATGCCAAAGGCAAAGAACAGCGTACAACTACATAGAGAAATTTTGTAACTTTTTGCTGTGTCAGTTCACTTGTTTCAGTGGATTGACTTCGAATGTAACAAACAGTTTGACAAACATAAATTTCGTCAGCGTTGCAATTGTATTTTTTTTAATAGAACGGCGGTTTCTTACACCGTTTATAAACCGTGGCCCTGATAGGGGTAACAACGTTTCTTTTTAGAAAACAGTCCTAGGAAAATAAGTTCGCTGATTGGTTAAAAATCGTGGCTCTAACTCGATAGAGACACACGACTAACAGAATTTACCTTTTGATAATCAAAGTGCATGAGTTGCTTTCCTTTTATTCGTCGCGGTGTTTTCTAAAAGAAATAGAAAACATGTTTTCCGTGTTTCTGTCGAGTTATAGGAACACTTGTGAAAGTTTGAGAGAACTCAAAAAGGCTGTGGAAACCCCGGTCTGTGGCTCGTGTTCCCACAGCAGTTTCTCGTTCTCCCACGTTTCCCCTCGGGTTTCTATTAAACAATTAGCTTATGAGCTTGAGATTTCTATCGCAGCCCGAGTCAACTATCGCGCATAGAAATCGAGAGCGAGTAATCTAATTGTTTTAGTATAAATCTACTAGTCGTTCAAAATTTTATCTAAATCCTCTTTAGAGACACCTCGAAAACGCCAAGAAGTGCCGTTGTTTTGTTAACAAGGGCACACTGTTACGCTACTCACTATCTATCACAGAACAGAACGTGAGTAGCGTAGCCAATCAGAGGACGTCATTCGTGATAGAACGCTAGTAGATTTATACTAATATTCGATAGAAACGCTGTACAAGTTTTATATT
>JAHPZR010044739.1:0-2500 GCA_019787425.1 Platygyra sinensis | reverse complement strand
GTCATCACGATTAATAAATAAGCCAGATGAATTCGGAAAATAACACAGAAAACATCTTCGTCTGTCTAATTCATAACTTAAGGATCCCAATTTACACTTTTTTCAACAGAACTTTTAATGTGTTTCTAATATAACAGTTTATATTGAGTGAAATGCCAAAAATATTTCGCTTTCAGATGCTTTGCTTATGTCGTGAAAGCATTTTGTTCGGTAGTTTAAGCAAAAGAAACAAAGGATTACTAAAATGAAGTCCCTGTCAAATAATGTCTGCTAAAAGTCCCGAAAATAACTACCGGGTTTATAAATCGTTTTACATCCGCACTCAGTTTTACTTATTCCAGATTACAGGTGGAGTGGGGAAAATGAAAGACAGGATGTTCAAAGTATGATCGAAATACCTATTGTCTTTTTTCTTAAGGAGTAGATTGAGCATGAAATTCTATTCGTGCTTTTCTTAACTGATTAAAATATGGATATCGTCACACGAACTAGGCAAGAAAGAGAACATAGAGTTTCTTTCTTCCGCGGGAATTCCGGTGACTCTTCCGTAGAGGTTCAAGAGTTCGTTATAGAAAACCGCTGTACCAGGCGAGCGTTGGCGCAAAAGTCCAGATATTTAACCTCTTGACCGAGGTAAGAGGAGAAAATCATCAACTAATCATTTTGCTAAAGGCGTGGGAACTTAAGATAATTGGCAATAACTATAACGTAATGCGATTATAACAGTATACAGCTGTTTCGACAAAGGTTGTCCCACAAAAGTGTGAAAGCGTAAGCAACAATGTCGATTGGCATTATGGGTAGTAAGAGTTTGGTTTCGCTTGGATCGAGAGTCAAGGTGATTCAGCAATTACAAGGAATGAGAAAGAAGGAATACGCATGTTTAAGCTGTTTCCTTGAGGATCACTCAAGCAACTGTAAAAACTACCATTACCCATAATAACTTTCGACATTGTCGCGTAATCTTTTCCCATTTGTAAGACAACCTTTCTCGAAACCGCTGTATATGTTTGGAAAACAATCCTGAAAAAACACGCGCGCTGATTGGTTAAAAATCGTGTTTCTGTAACTAGATGGAGACAAGAAACTAGTACGAGATGTTGACGTAATGATGGCGCGAGCAAAGAGAATTTACATTCTGTCAATCAAAGTTAACAAGTTGTTTTCCTTTTTCTCGTCGCGGCTCGTGTTCCCGCAGCATTTCTCGTTCTCCCAAACTTCTACTCGTGTTTGTATAACTCGATAGAAACACGGAACATGTTTTCTATTTCTTATAAAAGTGGTACTATGACGATAATCGCACCTTTCCTATTTAAGCCATTTTGAAACATAAAGAAGGAGACTGCATGAGAAGAAAAATGCTGTTTACCTGATTTTCAAATATTTCTTTTCGTTCCAGAGATATTCAAGTTTTTAAAATATGCAAATTAGCCAAGTGATGACGTCATACACTCAACCAGATTTTGTTCAAATATGATGAAAAGAGATATCTCAGCCAGTTTGTATCAGAAATGTGTGATTCTTTGCAGTAAGGTTCTACTAAACGCGCTCCACAATATGAGCTTAACAGTTCTGTTACCATGGCAACATTCTGGGTTCCAGACCTCCCCCTTATTAAGAGCTTTTCTGGCCACCTTTGGCATTCCATTTTGATATTTGCTAACAGCACTTCATATGCATGATCCAGCAAGCCTATAAATATGTTAGCTCGACTTTGTGGCCTTGTTTAACATATTGAAATCAAGTGGGCGGGGACTTTGAAAGAGTGAGTTACCATGGGAGCGGAATTTTTTATAGTCACAGGTGTGTTTCCGGTAGAACTGTTGGCCTGACAAGTTTCAATGTTTTGCACTGCAAATTGGCCAAGATAGCTCTATTTATATACTCAATAAAATATTGGGTTGAGTGTATGACGTCATTAATCATCTCATTTGCATATTTTACCCATTTTTAAAACTCCGGAACTAATGCAGATATTTGCAAACGGTAAACGGCGTTTTTATTCTTTCACGGAATTCTATGTGATACACTCAAAAAACAAGGGGTAAAAATTTGATTGTAGTACCACTTAAAATATAATTGTGCTAATCTCCTTTTGTTTAACCTCATCTTCTTTAGACAGTGAGAACGTTGCCATGACAACACACGTGGAGATAGATGACCCAAGCTGTTATCTGCTGTTTCCAGATGCAACCGCAAATAGGCAACGAATCCGTCCTCGGCAGATCAAATTCTTGGCAGTTGGTTATAGTTTATTGTTATCCTGGCAACTGGTCGGAACTTGTTTGTACATGAATCGTGCAATTGCTTGTTTCAAGAAAGGACGGACTCCATACCACTGTGAGAGCAACATACCTTTACCTTATTCAGACATACTTGTCATAGCTTGGTTAGTTACCCTATCTTTTCTCACTGCTGTTCTCATCTCTGCTCTGCGACATGTTCCGGCCTTCCCTGGTTACAAGGTCATCTTACACCAACTGAAATTTGTTCCCTCATT
>JAHPZR010044738.1:0-10238 GCA_019787425.1 Platygyra sinensis | reverse complement strand
GATTTGTTTTTTGTTGTTGCAATATTCATATTTAATCAAGTGGACACTGAGGCAATGAGGTCAACGAAAAATCATGAAATAATGTATCACCAAATTTGATCAGAAAGTGAAAGGAATAAACAGTAAACAAAACGAACAATTTGCATTCTGAACTTAGTATAAACCTACCTAGATGACAGTCTGTGAGCCACCTACATCGATGAAGCTCGACTTTCAGTTTGTCATCTTTACACTTGTCATTAATCCCTTACGTATAGAAACTTAATCCATTTTGGATTCTTCTTTGGGTAACTTGATGAGTAATAAGTGCATTTTTTAAAATATTGTTTAGCCGTTTGCAATTGACTGCTGTGATCTATTGGAATATTTTTTCACCTGTCAACGCGTCATTGTCAGCTAAATTCACATTTTGGGAGGAACTTTGTTCCTGTGCCGTGTCAACTGGTTCTAATAAAGGAACAGAAATCTATGTAAGTGTTTTCTGTTTGATCTGTTATGTGACAATTAATTTCAATTTGAAAAGATTGAAAATTCAGCGAATGCGTGGGGAAATTAATGTATTCTTTATCATAAAACAAATAAAGAAGCCTCAACTGTGCTCTGTTCTGTTGCAAAGCACTTAGGAAGCGGTATAGCACTCAAGAAGTAGGGAAAAACACATGACTTCGTCTCGTGTTTTCTCCTACTCCTCTTTCGTGCTCTACCGCTGCGTGCGTGTTTTACAACAGAACAGAGCATAGTCAAGGCTTCTTTATTTGTTAAATAAAATAGATGAAATCTTTATAAAAAAAAGTCATGAATGCAAAAATGTACGTGTCACTGGCGATCCAGGAGAACAAAAGGCAAGCAAAGTTAATGTTACGGCCGCTGGTGAGCGCGAGTATCGTGGTGATCACGTTCAAAATGCTATCTGTAGAAATCATGGCGCTATGTTATTATTATTATAAGTTCATTCATACTTTTTCGTGAGCTCTTTTCAAATTGTTACCGCGCTGTAATAAGACAAACATGTTGCGAATAAACTTTCACATAATACGAAAAAGTCATGACGACACAAAGAATAAATGTCCGCACGTGGTGCATTTCAATGTACCACCACGTGACTGGTTTGAAACAAGCTTGGGGCATAAAAAACGTTACTTTGAAGACGGCAAAAAAATTCGTGGGTGTTGCGGTCTACTGGGAAGAGTAACACTATACTTGTAGCTCCTGCCGTAGTCTTGACAGATGATTCGTTACGCTAAAATAAAGCGGGCCAATCATGCAATTTTTTTCATTATATTGGTGTCAGGTTTCGGCACCTCTCCAAGTGTCGTCGCCAACTGATTGATAACTTTCTTGTGAAGCGCTCGGATTCATTTCTGGCATCAATTTCTGTTAATTGTATGCTAAGTAAACTGATTCTGATAACGCAGTGGATATGTATTGTCATCTGTTCTTTTCAGCCTGTGTTTTGACCTCAACTTTTAATTAATTTATTTGCAATCTTTCTTCAGGACTGTTTCATTTCTTTGTAAATATAAAAGATGAACACAATTGTAGAATTGTTTCTTTTCAAAGTGACAAGCATATTTTGAACACCTCTGCAGCGATATACATATATAAAAAAGGACAAACGCGCGTAAGAGAGAATGTTTATATACCTGTGATTTCTTGTATACGGTTTAGATCCTCAAATGCTTCATGAACATTACCTACAGAATAAAGTGAGTAATATAGTCAATAAAAGTCATAGGGATCTAAAGCATGCGGAAGGCGTATTTCAACTTGGCAGAGTAAAATGATAAAGTATTGTGACAGAAGATTTAAGCTTGTTTATAAGAGATCATAAACGGGAATGTTGTCGATCATGGGCTTGCTAGTTTTAATATATTGCCAATTGCCCGTAGAATTTGCATTTATCCTTTTATAGCTCCAGGGTTCCGATCAGGAGAATAGGAGCAGCGCGAGAGTAAAATATTGAATTAAATAATACAGCATGAGTACAGCCCTGGCTTGCTTTCTATGATGGCTTTCGATCTGACATCTGATATACTATTACATGAAGCCCTGCTCAGTCTCATCGATAACAAACATATTTATTCTCTTAAAATAGGACGCGAGAGATTGGTGTTAACGCCTGCCCACTTAGATTGGTGTTAAAGCCTCCCCACTAAGTCAAAAGAAGTGATTAAGACTTGCCCTTTTATTGTAATATTTATACGAAATCAAGTAGACACTGAAGTAGGCTTTTGTACATTGTACTAGCATTTTTTCAAGCATTTTAGTAAGGCAGAAGCATTGAGCATTATTAAAACATTTTAGTGGCATTTTTCCGGAAAATTAATATTTTTTCACAGAATATAGAAGTAAAAATTATTTTTCACGAGAAAATGAAGACTAACTTAACCTCTTCACTTAAGTAGCACAGAAAGGGGAAAAAGGATTAACAGAACAACAGATCATTTCGAGAATTATCTTCTGGTGTATTGAAACTTTAACATAGGTTGTTGTCAACTTGTTATACTAAGTATACGTTTTTATTAAGCACTCTGAACTATTATCCTGAAAATTTAAAACCCCTATGTGCTAGCATTAACCGAGCATTTTAGCGACTTTTTTGGGGGAAACCGAGCATTTTAGTGGAAAAATGGAGCATTAAGGTGGAGCATTTTAGTGGGGAAATAAAAGCATAATGTACAAAAGCTGAGACTGAGGCAATGATGAGCTAAACGAAAATCATGCAATGATCTGACACCAAGTTTGCTCAGAAACTTACATTCTAAACTTGGTATGAACTTACGCAGATGACAATTTGATAGCCACCTGCATCGATAAAGCTAGACGTTCAGTTTGTCATCTTTACACTTGACATTAATACCTTACGTAAAGAAACTTAAGCCATTTTGGATTCTTCTTTGAAATTCTTCTTTGGATTCTTCTTTTTGAAATATCGTATAGCTGTTCGCTATGGAATGCTGTTATATATTGTGATATTTTCTCACCTGTCAACGCGTTATTGTCAGTTAAATCCATATTTTCAGAAGAAGTTTGCTCCTGTGCCGTGTCAACTGGTTCTAATGAAGGAACAGAAGTCTATGTAAATATTTGTTAATATAAAAGTTGTACACAATTGTAGAATTGTTTCTTTTCAAAGTGACAAGCATACTATGAATACTTCGCAGGGATATACATACATAAAAAAAGGAAAACCACGCGTAAGAGAGAATGTTAATATACCTGTGATTTCTTGTATACGGTTTAGATCCTCAAATGCTTCATAAACATTACCTATTGAATAAAGTGAGTAATATAAAGTCATAATGATTTAAAGCACGCAGAAGGCGGAGTAAAATGATAAAGTATTGTGACAACAGATTTAAGCTTGTTTATAAGAGGTCATGAACGGAAATGTTGTCCATCATGGGCTTGCCAGTTTCAATATTTTGCCAAATTGCCCGAGAGTTCTCAAGAGAATAGGAGCAACGTGTGAGTAAAATATTGAATCGAATAATACAGCATGAGTACCCTGGCTTGCTTTCTATGATGGCTTTCGATCTGGCATCTGATATACTATTACATGAGGCCCTGCTCAGTCTCATCAATAACAAGCATATTTATTCTCTAAAAATGTAAGACGAGAGATTGGTGTTAACGACTCCCCACTAAGTTAAAAGAAGTAATGAAGACTTGCTTATTTGTTGCAATATTGATATTTAATTAAGTTTACACTGAGGCAATGAGGTGAACGAAAAATCATGATATAATGTATCACTAAATTTGACCCGAAAGTGAAACGAGTAAAGAGTAAACAAAACGAACAATTTGCATTCTAAACTTGGTATGAACTTACCCAGATGAGAATTTGAGAACCACCTACATCGACAAAGCTCGACGTTCAATTGGTCATCTATACACTTGCCATTAATCCCTTAAGTTAATTAGTATAGAAACTTAAGCCATTTTGGATTCCGCGTATACTAACACCAGACAGTGAAACATGATGATGCAAAGGACCGCAAACGAAAATGCTGCCTGTGAACGCAGGATCTCTAAAAGATCAAATCAGCCAAAAATAGAAAGTAAGGCTGATACTACGTATGTAAGGCTGATACTACGTAAAAAGCTTAACGGGGCAACGACATGATAGAGTCCAAACTGAAAGCCAACAATTGCAACCGTGGACAGATGTTTCGACCTTGTTTAGTCTCATCAGCACGGTTTAGCAAGCTATGAATTGTGACATTGGCCAATTGGCAAGGATTTGGATTTGAGTTTCATCTGAGGTCATCACCATCTTAGTGAGTATATGGATGTCAGTCGAACGGCAAGGATTTGGATTTGAGTTTCATGTGAGGTCATCACCCTCTTAGTGAGTATATGGATGTCAGTCGACCAGCTGATCAATTCATAGCTTGCTACACCGTGCTGATGAGACCCAACAAGGTCGAAACAGCTGTCCACGGTTTCAATTGTTGGCTTTCAGTTTGGACTCTATCGTGTCGTTGCCCCGTTAAGCTTTTTGCGCAGTATCAGGCTTGCATCATTGTTTGTTACCAAAAAACATGAACTCTAGACTCTGGACTCTGGACTCTGGACTCTGGACTCTGGACTCTGGACTCTGGACTCTGGACTCTGGACTCTGGACTCTGGACTCTGGACTCTGGACTCTGGACTCTGGACTCTGGACTCTGGACTCTGGACTCTGGACTCTGGACTCTGGACTCTGGACTCTGGACTCTGGACTCTGGACTCTGGACGATGGAGGATGGAGGATGGAGGATGGAGGATGGAGGATGGAGGATGGAGGATGGAGGATGGACGATGAACGATTGACGGTGGACTATGGACCTCTTTATGGTCACGCAATAAATCTTTTCGTGACGTCACGAGCTAAACACACGCCTTACGAGAAATTTCTTGCTGTCTATTTTCTACTTTTACAAGTGCGTCACGCAGTCAATCGCTTCGTGGCTTCCTCGTCACGAAATGTAGACGTGAGACAAAGGAACACCATTTCTTGTTTTTTTTCATTGCGTCATTTCGTTTTCTTTTCTTTCCCGTGACTTTCTCGTCACTTGCTACGGAGTCTTTTTATCTATCTGCCGGACATGTATCAAATTCAAGAGATAGAGCCTTTCCAGCGCTCTCACTTGGGTCTTGCGAGACAGAAAAAGACCATTTCTTGCGTTCTATTTTAAACTGTTGCTGCGTCAAACAGCAGCTAATTGATTCTCTAGGATTTTTCTGCGTGAACTCTTTTATTGTGGCGAGGTGTTCCTCTCCAAAAGTACGGTAGCGCGAAGTATGTCGTTTAATGCTTGAACACGAGGAAATTAACATACTGGCATTACTACTTTTGTTTTGTATGAAAGAGCTAGCTCTTGAAAATTGCTTCTTAACTAGTCTGCGCGATTTTAAAAAGTTAAAAACTGTTTTAAATCTTTAAAATGTCTTGTGTAACACACGACACATGTTTATCTAGACACGTGTCCATTTTTTAACGAGGGAGGAACTTTAGTAAATTACGGTAGGAGGAATAAAGTGAAGAGAATAATTACAAATAGATTACATTTCAATTTTGAGCTTTGGTTTGTCTTAAACTTATTTTAAAACCGTTACAATTTCAGCTTATTAAAAGTTTTCTCCCAAGTGGCCCCCAAATTGGCCACCTACTATTTCTAGTCCGCCATTACAACTTCAACACGGACAAAGTGTGTAATTCATTAAGAATTCAAGTTTTAGTCGACACATGCGCAATGAGGCACTTGGATTACCGAAGGACACTGGACACCACTTTATATCCTAGCGACAGAATGCTGAGTCATCAAACAAGTTGTCCGGCTTTGTTGATAGCAAACCAGTTTCGATCGCACGAGCTGAATGCACGGTTGACCGAAAACGCAATGGCGCTTCCACAAACAGTTGGCTTCAAAGCTGAAGCAGTCGACGAAGAAGCAATTTGGTGTCCTTGCACTGTCGAAGACGTAAGCAATGATTCCGTGATCGTTTCATTTGACGGCTGGAATGCGGAGTGAAATCGCCGCATATGTGATCCACGTGAGAACAGAAATCAAACGGTGCCAGATTGCAAAAGAAAGAGAAAAGGCCATCAACGTTAAATCGCAGGGAAAGTGGCAAGTCATTTGTTAAAGCGATAGCGAGTTCCAGCCCGTTGTTAGCTTACGATTTATTAAAATGTATTCAGTTCGTTTGTTTACGTTTGAGCTCGTTCGGCTACAAGGACGCCATGGAATCGTGTTGTAAATCAAGGGAAATGGTAAGAGATATTGAAATAAAAAAGGCCGGTAAATAAACAACCCCTTACTTAGTATATTAAATCATCTTCAGTGAAGAATGTCTTCGCTTTGAGAAGACCAAAATCACAAAACCTTAATGTAAACAAAAAGCTCAAATTACGGTTCGCTTCAATTTTCAAGACAGCGTAAATTTGCATAATCTTTCATGAACAACATCTTTAGCAATTTAACGATCAAAACCATGTTCTAAACTACATCTGCTTTATCTTGGAAAGAGAAGTATACTTAGTTGTATAGAGAAGCAAGTAAAGCTTTCAAACACATCAAAACCGCCAGCTTCCACATCTACGCTCCGACACAAATGAATTCTGGATGTCCGCATCGTGAACAAATTCCTTTCAAAACGCCAGCTACCAAACAGCTGAATCAGATGTTCACTTTACGAAAAGTATCACAGTTCACTTCGAATTTCTTGAGCTATCCTATTTCCCTGATTGCATTCAAACAGGTTTTACGACGCAGCTTGCCCGTGGAACGTGATGTATAAAACACATCACTGCGTTACTAGGTAACAGCGCTCATACATATGCACGAACCCCACTCAAGTGGGGTTCGTACAATTACACACTTTTGTCATATTTTCACTACATGGCCAAGTCATGAAATGGATATGATAGATGACGTCTCAAATGGACTAACTGCGTGACGCAATCGCAAAACAAAATGGCCTTCTTTTGTCTCGCGCCTAGATGTCGTGACGAGAAAGCCACGAAATGATTGCTTTCGTGACGCAATGGCAATATAAATCAAACAGCAAGAAATACACTTGAAATGGTCTTCCTTTGCCAATTGCCACAAAATAAGTGATAGCGCTTGAAAGACTCTACCTCTTTAATTTGATGCATGTCTTGTAGATGGATAAAAAAGACTTAGTGACCAGTCGAAAAACGAGATTAAAAAATATAGACGGCACACTGATAACAACGGCGGATGTGACCATAATTAAAAAAAGGAATAAGGGACTTTTAAGTCCCTTATTCCTTTTTTCTTATTTCCTTATTTCCTTATTCCTTTTTTCTTATTTCCTTATTCCTTATTTCCTTTTGCTTTAAACAAAGTTGCCCTATAGTTTCGGTTTGCAATACAAACTTTCCTCAGGTGCGGAGTTTTCCACTCAGATTTCGTGACGACATTTCATGACGATAAAGCCACGAAGTGATTGATTGCGTGGCGCAATTGTAAAAATAGAAAATACCGTAGAATTCCCAAAGTAACGGCTATCCGAAAGTTACGTCAATTTTTTGCCCTCCCATTAAATCCCGAAAGTAACGGTCCCCCCGAAATTAACGGCATCTTAAAAAAATACCCCAAAACGGTAACAAAACACTGTTGTGACTGTTTTATTTAATGTAATGTTTATTTCCAGCATTACTTTCCTTCGGCTTACAAAGCGATCTTAAGAAGTATCGTGACCGTATTTAACGTAACATGTGCAACTGGAGGCAGAGAAATACAAATAATATCTCTTCTTTGGGAAGTAACTCAAACAAGAAAAACACCAAAAGTATGTCATGAAAACGTGATTATTTTTCAATGTATACAGATCGGAAAACTAGAACTTGTAAAAATTCTATTTTAAATCTTGGACCAAATGCACATGCTTGCCTGAAGAACGTTTTAAGAATCTTTTGTGCATGATTTAATCTGTGAGTGAAACTTGCGAATGCTGCACCACTTTATTGCAATTAATTTGTCAGTGAAGAGTCAAAATGTACTGTACAGTTTTAGTAATCGTTTACGTATAGCGTACCGCTTAACGTAGTCTGTTTTTTTTTTTTCACTGTTTGTTCATCTGGTTACGTTACATTGCAGGAATATGCCCAAAATGGAATGAATTTTAAATTTCATCTTTGTCTAAGACCATTTCGAGTTACAAACGTTTTTTCCCTGTCCGAAAATAACGGCTACCCGAAAGTAACGGCTACCCGTAAGTAGCGGCCTCTTTTGCCGGCAAAATTCGAAAGTAGCGGGGACCGTTACTTTCGCAATTCTACGGTAGACAGCAAGAAATGTCTCGTAAGGCGTGTGACGTCACGAAGAGATTTATTGCGAGACCATGGAAAGGTCCATAGTCCACCATCAATTGTCCATCGTCCAACGTCCAGAGTCCAGAGTCCATGCAGATTTTAGCATATGCCTTTGGATTCTTCTTTGGGTAACTTGATGGGTAATTTTTTTAATAGTGCATTATTTGAAATATTGTTTAGCCGTTCGGAATGGACTGCTCTCATATATTGCGATATTTAGTTCTCACCTGTCAAAACGTCATTGTGAATTAAATCCATACTTTGGGAAGAAGTTTGCTCCTGTGCCGTGTCAACTGGTTCTAATAAAGGAACAGAAATCTATGTAAGTGTTTTCTCAGTTGATCTGTTATGTGACAATTAATTTTATTCTTTTTCTGCAGTTTTTCTGCCTGTTATTTGACTCTTATTTTTTTGCAATCACCTTAAAGTTTCACTCTCAGTGCAAAAGAAATTTTAACCTCTAATCTTTAAAATGACCAGGGTATTTTGAAATTCGTCAGTATTGTTGTAAAGTTATGAGTCAGCCAAGTTTGCAATTCAACTTTTTAGGAAATAATGTCGCCAATTAACGGATAAAATCTCAAGTTTAAACTCTATTTAACTACTTTTTGGGTGGGAAGTTAGTTAAGTAGGTTTACCTTAACAAACGATCTAAATTGGATAATTTGTTGGACGGATGATCTGTCTGTTTGCTAGTGATTTGGTTATACACAGATTTACTATACTAGTAGTAGAGATACGATAATTTCTTATGGCTATGAGCTCCCTATAACAGAAGCTGTTTTGTATTTTATGTCGTTATAGTATGCTCAAGACTCCTCGACGTTCACTAGTAACGGTAGAACTTGTTTAAACCTGCCTATTCCTGTACACACTGAAGAGTTTTTAGGTACAGCATCCATTTAATTGAAACATTGTAATTAACGTTATACGTTCTCTGTTTCATGTTTTCAGTATTGGCAAGGCCTTAGTTTTAATTTATCTGTCATCTCCTGCTAAAGATATTTTTTATTCTACGGCAATAAAGTTAAAAAAATACACGAATTCTCTCTTTAAAGCTTATAAAAAGGTCATGAATCCAAAAATGTACGTGTCACTGCCGATCCAAGCGAATGAAAGGCAGGCGAAGTTAATGGTACCGCTGGCGCGCGCGAGTACCGTAGGTTACATCACGTTCAAAATGTTTAGGAAAAATAATTAACAAGTTTCACATACACATGGCCTGGATGTGATTGGCTCAATGGTTTTGTATCTGAATAGATGAGCTTGTGGCGAATATATTTCAAACCAGTTGAAGAAACTTAGTAAAGCAAAATCAATGCAATTCTGGATTCAACTTTCGACACTCAACTTAGCTGTGAAACAAAAGAAATGGTTTAATGCCATTGACGAAAAGTAATGGAGGAGGTTCAAAAGTAAAAGTTTCATTTAAAGAACATTTTTTGCAAGTAATAGTCATTTCAATATCATAATTAAAAAATTCAAAACATTCACTGGAGACTAAACCTCCACAATTTTAAAAAGTCAGTCTCTTGAATTGGGTACTGTAATCAGTGTTCTGATTAGTGGATTTAGTGGAGAGGACTTAAGATGATTGGCTCATGTGTCCGATTGCAGCCAACTGTCTGATTGCGCCGTCCGCTTGCAATTTTGCAGATTAATTAGAGCAAAATACCGCAGTTTATGCACCAATCGCATTTGAGGAAATTATAACTGTTATGATAAATAATGATGACAAAAAACGCAGTGGAAATGTATTGTCATCTGTTCTTTTCAGCCTGTGTTTTGACCTTAACTTTTAATTGATTTCTTTGCAATCTTTCTTCAGAATTGTTTCATTTCTTTGTAAATACAAAAATTGAAAACAATTGTAGAATTGCTCCTTTTCAAAGTGACAAGCATACTTTGAATA
>JAHPZR010044735.1:27500-31279 GCA_019787425.1 Platygyra sinensis | reverse complement strand
CTTGCGATTCGCTGATGAGTCGCCGTGGAAAGTGCAAGTCATTCAACGAAGCCTGAAACTTGTCTCCCTTGAAGTAAATTAACCCTTTTTCATTTGGGATTATCGTTAAGACAAAGGCGCCTGACACCAATTCGTTTTGATATGAACACTCGTCTCGAAAGAGGTCGCGTTGAACAGTTATCGTAGGTAACGGGATTAAACGACATATGCATATTCTGCGATATTCCGTGTAAGAGTTTACTGACCCATATCAAAAGTGGGATTGGAAATCAATCAGGAGAAATTTGTTGAGGAAAACATGAGGGAATATTGGACGATTATTTGACATTTTTATTAAAACAATTTCGGAACTTAGTGACAAAAATGTAAACACCTTCAGTGGGGCTTCAATAACTGAGAATAGACTGCTGCCAACATGAGGGGACTACTTCGTGTGAGTCACATTAAGCTAAAATTTTTCTAGTGAAAACATAACCCTTAGCCTCTCGCACGAATTTCAGTTAATGGAGGACGTCGCAGGAGACATATCTGACGGAGCGAGGGACTGGCTTTTTCGCGCCTGAACGAGCCAACAAAACAACATGTAAGCAACATGACTTGTCCCAGCTTCTTGTGCGGGTGGACACATTGATTGTTAACTATCTACAATGAAACATTAGAAATTTATCCTTGAGTAAAGAATTTTATTTCACTGATTTCTGTGGAACAAACAATTTCTTTACTTTTTGCGCGACGAATTTGAATTTGTTTTCCCTTTAGGCTGTCGTAGGTGTTAATACTTTGAATATATTTTTGATAACAGTCATGTGCGATTAGTAGTAATTATTGGAAGCAGTGCTTCTTGCACAAATTTGTTGTTTTAAGATTCGTTTATCATTGTTATGAGTGTTATTAGAGCATACAAAGTGCTCAGTGTACCGTGTTATTTGGTCCGGCAGGGATTCGTGAATTAATTCATAACGCATAACCACTTGGGAGTTATGAGTGATGGAAATTTTTGCGCATAGCAAGGGACTTGATTCGGTCGGCTTACGAACGCCGTAATTTCTTGGTAGCTGTGATCCTCTGCCGGGTGGTCAGGGTAAGATAATGTTCGTTCCTTTCAACAATACAGTCAGCTGGCTCAAATTCGCTGAAACGAGAAACGAGATGAGAACAAACAGTTGAACATACGACTTACAATGTTTATATTCTTCCGTGCTTCAGATTTGAGAAACAAACTATTGTACAGGGACATACTCTATCCGGGCAGGAAATTAAACTGAGAGAGTAAATTCAAACTTACGAGAACCGTCGGCTATATGTTTAAGTTTCGAGATAGAAATTAAGAACTTGACGTAGTAGGTTAGTTGGTAGCTTAATGAAATATGTATCTCTATTCATATTGCGAGACTCTAATGTCCTCTTTTTCGCGCTGAGTAAGCCTTAAGTCATTGTTCATGCAAAAACCGTACCTTGCTAATGTTTTTGATCCTGCTGCGGGGTCCGTTTCGCCTTCATCGGCCTCATCGCTTATTATCTCAAGTATTCTATTGATCTAGGCTTAAAAAAAGTGTTTTACTATTATTCGGTTTGTCGCTAAGGCCTTGCCTCTCTCATAGTTTCTTAAACACCTTTGCATTAATAGAGAATCTCCCATGGGGAGGGAACCACTCGGTCACACGGCGGTCACGTGCCCGAGAACGCAACACCCCGCTCCTTATCAAGCGCACGAACCCAGACTCCACTGACCGCTGTCCAACGCGCTTATAATTCATGACAAACTATTGAAGACAGACTGGAAACGACTTGTTACAGTACTGACTCTGGCGGTTAGCGGTGAGACTTAGCTCTGAGTAGATTTGTCATAATTTATGGTTGAATAACTTACTTGCTTTTCAGACGAAATCATGACGACTGCTAAAGCGATTCTTTGTGACTGGTTTTTGTTCATGATGTCCATCCCAAGAACGGAGCCAATGACCAAAGTACAAAAATTTACCCAGTGGTCCTCAGTGCTAGCTTACTGTGTTGTAGGGGGTAGTTTACTCGTCTTTCCGCAGCTATGGAGTATCCTTCTGCAGTTGGACTTCCTGGGCCGTACTGAAGGCTACCTCCGTCTTATTGGACTGGGTGTGGTCATAATTGGCTTTTTGGTCGTCATCTCGGCACGCTCCAACCACCAGGACCCTATTCAGGGTGTCATTTTAGCGACCATTCCCTCGCGTTGTATCGGTGTGAACGGAGTCTTGCTGATGCTGATCTTAAGGGACATGCTTCCGTTCTCATTTGCTCTGTTTTTCATGTGCCTTGACACGTCAATCTCTCTGATCACTCTTATAATATGGTGCCGTGAGACTGAAGGAGCCTCGATGAGCCTCTTTTTCCGAGAAATTTTGACGCCAATCTTGAAGTGCCGCGGTGTTTCATCAGGTGGATCCATCGCAGCCGTCTTTTTCATTGGTTTGCTTCAGTCATTTTTCTGGCTTGTGTTTGTTATAAGGCCTGATATTGCCCAGTATCTGTTCCAACTAGATGACTTCCAGGGACATTCCATTGGGTTCTTGGCGGGCGTCTTTTTTACCTTGTCTAGTCATGGGTTTTATCTCGTGGGAAACGCCAACACTGTTAATCATTCAATTGTTCCAGCTGCAGTGTTCTACCGTATAGTGTTCAATATACCAGTGTTGATCATTTTGTATTTGGTGGACCAAATTGAGCGCAATCTTTGTCTGGCTTTGTTTGGTTTTGATGTGTGTGTTTCGATAGTTATTTTGATATTCGTGGCTTTCTCGAAAAAGAAAGTCTTAGCTGCAGTTACAGAGGGTGATCATCAGAAACTGCTTCCTTCCGGTGAAAAAGAAAATAATTAAATTGTTATTAAGTTAATGGTTATGATAAAGGGGGTAAGTTTCTAAAGAAACTGTGGTGCTGCTTCAGTGGGGAGTATTACAAGATAATTTGGTTTTAACAACTGAGTTCAAAATGTGAATTGGCCACCATAAAGAGAGTCGAAAGCTGACGTTTCGAGCATTAGCCCTTCGTCGGAGCGATAATCGGAGTAAAAGTAATTTCTCTTCCCTTCAAAGGAGGGAGGGATAGGGAATGCGGCACCCTTCTTAAGCGGGGCGCAGGAAGGCGCGTGCCGGAGGGTTGTCGGGCGTTGAGCTCCCATATAAATATATCTAGGATGCTAGTTGGGCGTTTTCAGAGGAGAAAGAGACATGTAAATTGGTTTATAGTGAGTGATGTAACAGCTGATGAATCCACACGATTCAAGTCCGCGGGAAGATAGGCAGAAGTGACAAAGTGAGAAGAGGTGTCAAGGCTGGACTTAGGATTGTACAATGGTTATTTATTATCTTAGAAGGACTTTCAGCAATATAAAACTCATATTTTCATAATTAAATGATTATTTATGGTTAGCAAATAAAGAAATAAATGTAAGGTATTCATGGCGTAAAATAGAGTTGTTTTGTTCATATAAGTCACGTTATCATTCGATGTAATTTTTGTTCCTTTTCAGTGGCCGAGAGTCAACCACATGACCTGCAAATAACTGCCAACAAATAAGGGTCTGCTCATGCTTAGTACTGGACTAAGAGTAGTCGGTTTTTGTTCCTGAAATCCTCGAACGCTCTAAGAAATATTGAGCAACAACGCAACAAAGAGCTTTGACAAGCTTCTGTTAGCTATGCGCAAATCTAACGATTGGGCACATGTGCACTTTAAAGTTGTATGTCCAATTGTTCGTTTGTTTGTTAGTTTTTATCCTTTTCGTTTTGTTTTTCTTATTTTCA
>JAHPZR010044735.1:0-20000 GCA_019787425.1 Platygyra sinensis | reverse complement strand
CAATTCGTTTTGTTGAGTTATTTTTTTGTAAAAAAAATACCTCTTAGTCGGCGCGTCGGGTATGTTATGGACGGGTGGTTCAGTGAGTGGATCAGTGGTTCAGTGGATCAGTGGATCAGTGAGAGATGTATGTATGTCACACCAATCAGATTGGATCTACTATTAAACACCAATCAAATTTCTTGTTGTAAAGGTAAATGGTATTTGAGAAGATTTGATCCCGAAGCAGTTGAGAACGGCCATATTTATTCTTCCGTAAAAGAGGAGGAAGTAATTCATATATTGGGTTTACCTCGACATTTTCTGTGGGTTAGGCTGAGGATTTTGTGGGCGGGTTTGATAGTCATTAGCAATTGGATAATCAGTCAAAGAAACATAGTGTTCGGGATCATGTATAACTGCGAGCATGCGATGAAGGGTGAGCTTTTCCTATTATGTAAGGTTTTGAATTAAATGAGTGTTAGCCGCTCTACTACTAATGTTGATGTGGTGTCTACGATAGGAACAATTATATTCAAGGGGGCGGAATGCAATAGAGGGACTGTGAAGAGGTTGTGACCAGGCTCGAATCGTTTGCGTGTTGTAGTGAAACCTAAATATTGCTGCAGAGTCGAGAGCGAGTAGTTATTTCAGCATCCATTGATCAGTTTCAATGATAAGTTTCAACGAGAAAAGCGAAGAGACAACGATTAATTTCGTCAACAGAACAAAAAGAAATTATTCTGTGACGATTTTACATTTATACTGTTCTTGTTTACTACTGGGATGAGAAGATATGTTATAAATGAAACTTAATCTTTTCTTGTCAATGTTATCAGGGTTTTCGCCGAGTCAGTTATCACATTAATAGCCAAGCACGACGAATTGTAGTAGAAGAAAAAGAAAATTTCTTCTTCAAGATAACTTAAGTGAGGTAAATGAAGTCTTGGGAGTTGTGTGATTGTATTAAGTGCAAGGACTTTGGTGATTGAATAATTAAGACTGACGTGTATGTTGCCGGTTTGTGATGTTTAGTCCGGTTTGGAGGGGATTGTGACAGTTCCATAATATACATCGGGTTGTTTCAGTGTAATGGTGGCTAGTTATGAACGAGATGAGCTTTGCGTTTTGAAGTAGTTCATGAGTCAGTAGTAAACAAATGGGAAGAGTACTTTATTTCAGGTTACAAAGGGTAACTTGATACTTTTGTCTTTCAAAACGAGTAAATTCAATTAGAGGTCAGGAATCGTCGCTTCTAGTTCAAAGGACATATTTTAGAGGAGACGAGACTATTTAGATTTGAAACAGTTTTAACGTTTACAAAATAAGTGGAAGTGACTATTGTTTTGTTCTTGTATGCAAATGTAACGAGATATCTTTATTTTTAGTTACAAAGGGTAATTTGACACTCTTGTTTTTTTACAAGGAAGTAAATTCAATTAGAGGTGATGAATCGTGAGCACTTGTTTGACCGAGATGTTTGCTATTTTTTAGTTAGAAATGGTAACTTGACACTTCTGTTTTTCACAAGGGAGTAAATTCAATTAGAGCTGACGAATCGTCACCACTTGTTCCCATGAAATGTTTGAACAAAGAAAACGAGATATTGCTATTTTTAGTTACAAATGGTAACTTAACACTTTTGTTTTTCACATGGGAGTAAATTCAGTTAGAGCTAACAAGTTATGGCCTCTTATTCTCAGGATATTAAACAAAAAAAGAAGTTAACATGTTTGGACAGCTTTTAGGTGTCTGCAGTAGAGGTTTGATATGGTTAATTCAAGGACATTTTATGATATTCGTTTCAGTCCGAGATCTTTTTGTGAAGGTAAAAAAGTAGGAAAACTGTTCAAAATAATATTCTTTGAAGACTGCGTTCACCAAGTTAAACTACAAATTAATCAGTAAATCAGGCTTAAACGAGTCAGAGAGCTTATATTTCGCTTTCTTGCTATTTTTGAGTTATTTCTTTGTGAAAAAAATTCTTCTTAGTCGGCGCATCGGGTATGTTATGGACGGGTCAATGTGATGGTGCAATAAGAGGCTTAAACAGTTCGTGTCTAGTCGTTGTTGTCAGTTGTGCTTCAGATTGATCAGTTAATTGCGTGGCCATAGTCATCAGTAAATCAACAAGGACTGCTTGCAGATAAGAAACGTGAGGGTAGATGTTCCGGTGATTATTAACCATGACGTCATCATAGGGATGAACGATGATGCAATAATATAGTTTGTGTTGATCAAGTGATATGGTGTCTACAGTAATAAATGAATCATCGACGGGGTCTCTGGAATGTGCATTGCGTTGTGACTGTAGTGCAAGGAAAACAGCTAATTTTTAAAAGCGCGGTTATAAGATTTACGATCTTTCTTGTCGTCTCTAACCCATACCTTACTTACAACAGTTTGGACCTACATGTACTATATTTCTATTATTCCATCCACAAAAATAATATAGGTATTAAATCATCATCTGTCAATACTCCATGTTTCATTTTGGAAGCACACAATACACATATATGGCTTGCCCCTCTACAAGAAAAAACAATTCAAAGCCCTTTTTTGCCCAACAACTCAAAAACCTACAGAAAAACAGTCACCCATTCTCCCCCCCTTCCACCGGCCCATTTATTCCAACAAAAAAACTCCTACACACTTAGCGTGCCTATATTTTATCCATACCCTCTAGCGACAACTTAAAATGGCAACTTATCTTAGCAATATAAGATCGCATGTACATCAGATTCTCAGTTTCTTTCTTGCTGTACATTGTAGCCAAAAAAATTGTCAAATTAACTGAATTATAACTGTAAAGAGTCGCTTAAAGGCTCCCATTTTCATAACCTTTTACTTAAAAAATAACTCTTGCACGCCTTGCGTGCCTATGTTTATGAACACCCGTCTCGAAAGAGGTCGCGTTGAACAGTTATCGTAGGTAACGGGATTAAACGACATATGCATATTCTGCGATATTCCGTGTAAGAGTTTACTGACCCATATCAAAAGTGGGATTGGAAATCAATCAGGAGAAATTTGTTGAGGAAAACATGAGGGAATATTGGACGATTATTTGACATTTTTATTAAAACAATTTCGGAACTTAGTGACAAAAATGTAAACACCTTCAGTGGGGCTTCAATAACTGAGAATAGACTGCTGCCAACATGAGGGGACTACTTCGTGTGAGTCACATTAAGCTAAAATTTTTCTAGTGAAAACATAACCCTTAGCCTCTCGCACGAATTTCAGTTAATGGAGGACGTCGCAGGAGACATATCTGACGGAGCGAGGGACTCGCTTTTTCGCGCCTGAACGAGCCAACAAAACAACATGTAAGCAACATGACTTGTCCCAGCTTCTTGTGCGGGTGGACACATTGATTGTTAACTATCTACAATGAAACATTAGAAATTTATCCTTGAGTAAAGAATTTTATTTCACTGATTTCTGTGGAACAAACAATTTCTTTACTTTTTGCGCGACGAATTTGAATTTGTTTTCCCTTTAGGCTGTCGTAGGTGTTAATACTTTGAATATATTTTTGATAACAGTCATGTGCGATTAGTAGTAATTATTGGAAGCAGTGCTTCTTGCACAAATTTGTTGTTTTAAGATTCGTTTATCATTGTTATGAGTGTTATTAGAGCATACAAAGTGCTCAGTGTACCGTGTTATTTGGTCCGGCAGGGATTCGTGAATTAATTCATAACGCATAACCACTTGGGAGTTATGAGTGATGGAAATTTTTGCGCATAGCAAGGGACTTGATTCGGTCGGCTTACGAACGCCGTAATTTCTTGGTAGCTGTGATCCTCTGCCGGGTGGTCAGGGTAAGATAATGTTCGTTCCTTTCAACAATACAGTCAGCTGGCTCAAATTCGCTGAAACGAGAAACGAGATGAGAACAAACAGTTGAACATACGACTTACAATGTTTATATTCTTCCGTGCTTCAGATTTGAGAAACAAACTATTGTACAGGGACATACTCTATCCGGGCAGGAAATTAAACTGAGAGAGTAAATTCAAACTTACGAGAACTGTCGGCTATATGTTTAAGTTTCGAGATAGAAATTAAGAACTTGACGTAGTAGGTTAGTTGGTAGCTTAATGAAATATGTATCTCTATTCATATTGCGAGACTCTAATGTCATCTTTTTCGCGCTGAGTAAGCCTTAAGTCATTGTTCATGCAAAAACCGTACCTTGCTAATGTTTTTGATCCTGCTGCGGGGTCCGTTTCGCCTTCATCGGCCTCATCGCTTATTATCTCAAGTATTCTATTGATCTAGGCTTAAAAAAAGTGTTTTACTATTATTCGGTTTGTCGCTAAGGCCTTGCCTCTCTCAGAGTTTCTTAAACACCCTTGCATTAATAGAGAATCTCCCATGGGGAGGGAACCACTCGGTCACACGGCGGTCACGTGCCCGAGAACGCAACACCCCGCTCCTTATCAAGCGCACGAACCCAGACTCCACTGACCGCTGTCCAACGCGCTTATAATTCATGACAAACTATTGAAGACAGACTGGAAACGACTGACTCTGGCGGCTTAGCGGTGAGACTTAGCTCTGAGTAGATTTGTCATAATTTATGGTTGAATAACTTACTTGCTTTTCAGACGAAATCATGACGACTGCTAAAGCGATTCTTTGTGACTGGTTTTTGTTCATGATGTCCATCCCAAGAACGGAGCCAATGACCAAAGTACAAAAATTTACCCAGTGGTCCTCAGTGCTAGCTTACTGTGTGGTAGGGGGTAGTTTACTCGTCTTTCCGCAGCTATGGAGTATCCTTCTGCAGTTGGACTTCCTGGGCCGTACTGAAGGCTACCTCCGTCTTATTGGACTGGGTGTGGTCATAATTGGCTTTTTGGTCGTCATCTCGGCACGCTCCAACCACCAGGACCCTATTCAGGGTGTCATTTTAGCGACCATTCCCTCGCGTTGTATCGGTGTGAACGGAGTCTTGCTGATGCTGATCTTAAGGGACATGCTTCCGTTCTCATTTGCTCTGTTTTTCATGTGCCTTGACACGTCAATCTCTCTGATCACTCTTATAATATGGTGCCGTGAGACTGAAGGAGCCTCGATGAGCCTCTTTTTCCGAGAAAGTTTGACGCCAATCTTGAAGTGCCGCGGTGTTTCATCAGGTGGATGCATCGCAGCTGTCTTTTTCATTGGTTTGCTTCAGTCATTTTTCTGGCTTGTGTTTGTTATAAGGCCTGATATTGCCCAGTATCTGTTCAAACTAGATGACTTCCAGGGACATTCCATTGGGTTCTTGGCGGGCGTCTTTTTTACCTTGTCTAGTCATGGGTTTTATCTCGTGGGAAACGCCAACACTGTTAATCATTCAATTGTTCCAGCTGCAGTGTTCTACCGTATAGTGTTCAATATACCAGTGTTGATCATTTTGTATTTGGTGGACCAAATTGAGCGCAATCTTTGTCTGGCTTTGTTTGGTTTTGATGTGTGTGTTTCGATAGTTATTTTGATATTCGTGGCTTTCTCGAAAAAGAAAGTCTTAGCTGCAGTTACAGAGGGTGATCATCAGAAACTGCTTCCTTCCGGTGAAAAAGAAAATAATTAAATTGTTATTAAGTTAATGGTTATGATAAAGGGGGTAAGTTTCTAAAGAAACTGTGGTGCTGCTTCAGTGGGGAGTATTACAAGATAATTTGGTTTTAACAACTGAGTTCAAAATGTGAATTGGCCACCATGAAGAGAGTCGAAAGCTTACGTTTCGAGCATTAGCCCTTCGTCGGAGCGATAATCGGAGTAAAAGTAATTTCTCTTCCCTTCAAGGGAGGGGGGATAGGGAATGCGGCACCCTTCTTAAGCGGGGCGCAGGAAGGCGCGTGCCGGAGGGGGGTCGGGCGTTGAGCTCCCATATAAATATATCTAGGATACTAGTTGGGCGTTTTCAGAGGAGAAAGAGACATGTAAATTGGTTTATAGTGAGTGATGTAACAGCCGATGAATCCACACGATTCAAGTCCGCGGGAAGATAGGCAGAAGTGACAAAGTGAGAAGAGGTGTCAAGGCTGGACTTAGGATTGTACAATGGTTATTTATTATCTTAGAAGGGCTTTCAGCAATATAAAACTCATATTTTCATAATTAAATGATTATTTGTGGTTAACAAATAAGGAAATAAATGTAAGGTATTCATGACGTAAAATAGAGTTGTTTTGTTCATATAAGTCACATTATCTTAATGAAGAGAACAAGACTTTTAAATTTGAAAAAAGACATGTTTCGGCAACTCCTGTGCCATCGTCAGTTCGTTCATTCGATGTCTTTTTCTTCATTTTCAGTGGCCGAGAGTCAACCACATGACCTACAAATAACTGCCAACAAATAAGGGTCTGCTCATACTTAGTACTGGGCTACGAGTAGTCGGTTTTTGTTCCTGAAATCATCGAACGCTCTAAGAAATATTGAGCAACAACACAACAAAGAGCTTTGACAAGCTTCTGTTAGCTATGTGCAAATCTAACGATTGGGTAAATGTTCACTTTAAAGTTGTATGTCCAATTGTTCGTTTGTTTGTTAGTTTTTATCCTTTTCGTTTTGTTTTTCTTATTTTCATTGTCGCTGTTTACTGTGGTTTATAAAAGACCGCTGTCAATCAACTGCTAGTAGTTGCCATGCGGTTAATTAGCAGGGGGCTTGTAAGAGATGACTTCACGTGCCGTAACCAGAGTCAAGTGCCTGCAGTGTTGAGCCAGCTGGGTCTTTCAGCTTTATCCCACGAGTTGGACCGAAACTTCACTTGGGAAAGTTATCATGATTGTGCCACCCCCCATCCCCCACACAAAACATGCCAGTGGAAATTTCAGTGTAATTGTCAGTTCTGTGTCACCCGACAATGAAGCACCGATGAGGAAAAGTAAGAGTCTAGGGGCCGACGGGAACACGTCCCAATTTTGTGCCCTTTCTTAACCTTACTTATGGCAATACTTGCTAAAGTTTTTAGTTCTCTATTCGAATCTCTGAGGGCTTGTGGTACCTTACACTCCTATGCAGCCGTTTTTAGATGGATAGATAGATAGATAGATAGATAGATAGATAGATAGACAGATAGATAGATAGATAGATAGATTAGATAGATAGATAGATAGATAGATAGATAGACACACAGACAGACAGACAGACAGACAGACAGATAGATAGATAGATAGATAGATAGATAGATAGATAGATAGATAGATAGATAGATAGATAGATAGATAGATAGATACAACTTTATTTAACTACGCTGGCCACACATAACAAAAGCTAGTTTCCAGGTGGGGCGTAGGTAAACACGTTAGAATAAGTTATGTATGCATGAAGGATTGATATAGGTATGCGTTGCGTCATATCCCAAAAAACGTACAAGAAAATAAACACGGAAAACTAAAAGTAGGTTGTAATGACACATTAGTGACATTTAGCATCACGGTTTTCAGCGGATACCGCAAACGGCAAACCGCTGGAAGTCACGTGACCATGCGATGCGGTCACGTTTGGAGTTCTCAACCCGGGTTTTCAACGCCGAGAAATAGTGTAGCGACAGTTAAGTTGTGCAACGCGCGCTTCAGCAACAAATTTTGCACGCGCAACATTGCGCAAGTTTGCAAGTGGTTCCCTATAGTTTTAAGCCCTGGACAAACGGACCTGCAAGTTGTCGCAAGTGGACGCAAGTTGAACTTGCGTAGAGACTTGCGTTGGGTGGCGAAACAGACTCGCAAGTTTCCTCGAGAGTACACGCAAGTCGCCTAAAAAACATTTTATGGCAAACTATCCCCTATTTCATTGGCTAATAATCAGGTTAATGGACGTCACTCAACTTGTGTTGACATAACATACATACATACATACATACATACTTTATTGGCTCGTCCCCAAGGGGCTTTTCAGAGTCAAATTACATTACACAATTAAAACCGAAGTACATGACAATGATAAAAAGATAAAAGTTGGGTTGGGTGACCTAACGGTGAAATGCCTTGACATCGTGCAAATTTGATCTCGACTAAAGTGAGCGCAAGTCATCGCAAGTGCACGCAAGGCCTGGCTAAACGGAGTCGCTAGTAGACCCAAGTTTTCAACTTGCGTCTACTTGCGACTCTGTTTAATCAGGACTTTACCATTGCACGCGCGCTGATGACGAAAGCTCAAATAATCTGCTCGCGCTCAAAGGAAAACATCAGTGTTTTTCGATTTTTATGACGTCAACATGAGTACAAAAGGCAAAACTGACAGTAAATTTTCTCGCGTTTCCTTCGGTGATTTTTTTTTAAACCTTGGCGAAGTTGTAACCACATACATTTCCTATAAAATACCCTATTTTTGTTAAAATCTGTCAGAGCTAATCTAATTTAGTATATACACACTCAGTGATCTTGGTGTTTTAAGCAATCTGATTGGTTCGCTATCTCTGGCTAATTAACAATTATTCCTCGAGCCCGAATGGGCTCTGAGTCAATAGCCTATGAGGCCGAAGGCCGAATGGGCTATTGACTCAGAGGCCATGAGGGCGAGAGGAATAATTGTTTTAGTAAAATCCAACTAGTTGGTCAAAAAAATATCGAGACAAAACATCTTTCGCTAGTTAAAGCGATTCAGCCACTATTGTTTTGGTTTTCAAAGCTGGCGCTTTTCGCTACTAGTGGGCTATAACAAATAGCCTATAACAAATAGCCACTAGTTGGATTTTACTAATGAGCATTATTCACCCCCTACCGAGTGAATAATGCGTAAGCCAAACAAAAATAAAGCATACTTTTGAATAAAGCATACTTTTGATTCCAATGATTTGAACGGTGTTTAATGACCATTATTCTAGACTGTCACGAGGTTTTTTCGAAGATAAACTATAGATTTTCCATGTTCCAAGATTCTGTAAATAGTTTCGCGAATTCGCGCATGCTTTGTACCGCTTGCACGTTTTCCACGCATGAATTGAGAGGTCAATTAAATCGATTTTTAATGGTTTCCTTCTGAAAATGTTGTTGAGATCACTTCCTGTGTATATACGGCGGACGAAACGAGCTGTTGCCATACTGGCGATTTGGCAGTGACTGAAAACTTGAATGTTTCTATTATTGTCTCATGCACTATCTCCTGTGGGACATACAGCATTTTGGCATCCATGTCCAATTAGCGAATCACAAAACAATACTTTGCATTCTATTTATTGTTTTCCTTTCGCAAGTAGGTGAAAATATTTGCGTCCGATGTGTATGGCATTTTAACATGCATGTCCAATGAACGAATCCCATAACAATGCTTTGCATTCAATTTAAAGGGACTCAGTCACGTTTGAAAAGCTTAGCCAAACTTTTCAAATTCGTTGTTTGCAATCCGTGTCAATCTTCTCCATCCTTAACCATCCTTGTTCCTTTATGGTTTATTATTATCTCTTTGATGTTTTTCTATCTTTATAAGGTGTTATTTTTAGGTTTCTTTCAATTTAACGGTTATTTTTTTCGATGTTCAAAATAACTCAAGATGCCGTGACTGAGCCCCTTTAATGCATTGTAAACGCCCATACAGATCGGACGCGAATATTTTATCTACTATTTATTAAACATGTACACAAGAAGAACCGTCCGCTTGTAGACATGTCAAAAGTAAAATCGACCCGAATAGCGAAAATATTTGTTTACAAACATTGTTTTTGTTATTTAAATCTTGAAAACGTTAAACAAAAGAATTCTTTGTTTCTCCAGCCAATAGTTCTCTGGTTGGCATATTAATAATAATAGGTGACGTCACTGATATCTTCGCTATACATACTGCTTTGGCGTTTTATCAGTGGTAATGTCGGAAGGTCAGTTAAGATACTAGCCACCCAAAGTGAGAGAAACCAAACATCAGGTTAGTGAAAAAGCCATTTCACGTCAAATAATTACTTGATTTTATCCATATACTGTTTCAGAATCGAAAGTTAAATAATTAAACCCTACTCCGAAATGGGTAACGTGGCACACGAGCGGCTAATATTATAAGCTAGTAAAACACCAGACCTTTTCCGTTTTCTTTCCTACGGACATTTTCAAGACTAAACTTAGCCACGTCTGAGAAGCTGATGTTTTCTAGGAACTACACTGCATCTAATCCTGTTTTATCAGTGGGCCGGATCGTGTTTACTTGATTGTATACGCATTTTACAATCTTTGCGCGCTTCAAGGAAAGCATGATCTGCATTACCAAATATGCTCGCTGTAGAAGCCATTTGTATTTTAAACTAGGCAATAGTCGAATAGTTGTCTTGCGACCCGGGGGGGGGGGGGGTACTCCCTTATATGGGCTATATAGGTATGTGCGGCCCCAAAGGGTATGGTTTTTCAGCCGTTTTAGTCATAAATAGGGTATCAATTTTGACTGATTTTGGCCATTTTGGTCATAAATAGGGTATGGTTTTTATACTCTAGCCTCAATATGGGTATGTTTTTAAGAAACCAAAAGAAAATTAACAAAAGCCCTCAAAAATTATGTTTACGGTAATTTAACTTTGGTCTGAGCTAGGGATCCAATTATAACGCACGTCTGAAACAGGATTTTGATGTAAGGTTCAGGTCATAAATAGGGTTTCGAATTTTTGGTCAGGTCATAAATAGGGTAGGGAATATCGCAGATTTTGGTCATAAATTGGGTAGGGGTTTTGGGAAGCGGACCGCACACCCCCACCCAATTTTTCTGGGAGTACCCCCCCCCCCCCGGGTCTTGCGATTCGCTGATGAGTCGCCGCGGAAAGTGCAAGTCATTCAACGAAGCCTGAAACTTGTCTCCCTTGAAGTAAATTAACCCTTTTTCATTTGGGATTATAGTTAAGACAAAGGCGCCTGACACCAATTCGTTTTGTTATGAACACCCCGTCTCGAAAGAGGTCGCGTTGAACAGTTATCGTAGGTAACGGGATTAAACGACATATGCATATTCTGCGATATTCAGTGTAAGAGTTTACTGACCCATATCAAAAGTGGGATTGGAAATCAATCAGGAGAAATTTGTTGAGGAAAACATGAGGGAATATTGGACGATTATTTGACATTTTTTGTGAAAACAATTTCGGAACTTAGTGACAAAAATGTAAACACCTTCAGTGGGGCTTCAATAACTGAGAATAGACTGCTGCCAACATGAGGGGACTACTTCGTGTGAGTCACATTAAGCTAAAATTTTCCTAGTGAAAACATAACCCTTAGCCTCTCGCACGAATTTCAGTTAATGGAGGACGTCGCAGGAGACATATCTGACGGAGCGAGGGACTGGCTTTTTCGCGCCTGAACGAGCCAACAAAACAACATGTAAGCAACATGACTTGTCCCAGCTTCTTGTGCGGGTGGACACATTGATTGTTAACTATCTACAATGAAACATTAGAAATTTATCCTTGAGTAAAGAATTTTATTTCACTGATTTCTGTGGAACAAACAATTTCTTTACTTTTTGCGCGACGAATTTGAATTTGTTTTCCCTTTAGGCTGTCGTAGGTGTTAATACTTTGAATATATTTTTGATAACAGTCATGTGCGATTAGTAGTAATTATTGGAAGCAGTGCTTCTTGCACAAATTTGTTGTTTTAAGATTCGTTTATCATTGTTATGAGTGTTTTTAGAGCATACAAAGTGCTCAGTGTACCGTGTTATTTGGTCCGGCAGGGATTCGTGAATTAATTCATAACGCATAACCACTTGGGAGTTATGAGTGATGGAAATTTTTGCGCATAGCAAGGGACTTGATTCGGTCGGCTTACGAACGCCGTAATTTCTTGGTAGCTGTGATCCTCTGCCGGGTGGTCAGGGTAAGATAATGTTCGTTCCTTTCAACAATACAGTCAGCTGGCTCAAATTCGCTGAAACGAGAAACGAGATGTGAACAAACAGTTGAACATACGACTTACAATGTTTATATTCTTCCGTGCTCCAGATTTGAGAAACAAACTATTGTACAGGGACATACTCTATCCGGGCAGGAAATTAAACTGAGAGAGTAAATTCAAACTTACGAGAACTGTCGGCTATATGTTTAAGTTTCGAGATAGAAATGAAGAACTTGACGTAGTAGGTTAGTTGGTAGCTTAATGAAATATGTATCTCTATTCATATTGCGAGACTCTAATGTCATCTTTTTCGCGCTGAGTAAGTCTTAAGTCATTGTTCATGCAAAAACCGTACCTTGCTAATGTTTTTGATCCTGCTGCGGGGTCCGTTTCGCCTTCATCGGCTTCATCGCTTATTATCTCAAGTATTCTATTGATCTAGGCTTAAAAAAAGTGTTTTACTATTATTCGGTTTGTCGCTATGGCCTTGCCTCTCTCAGAGTTTCTTAAACACCCTTGCATTAATAGAGAATCTCCCATGGGGAGGGAACCACTCGGTCACATGGCGGTCACGTGCCCGAGAACGCAACACCCCGCTCCTTATCAAGCGCACGAACCCAGACTCCACTGACCGCTGTCCAACGCGCTTATAATTCATGACAAACTATTGAAGACAGACTGGAAACGACTTGTTACAGTACTGACTCTGGCGGTTAGCGGTGAGACTTAGCTCTGAGTAGATTTGTCATAATTTATGGTTGAATAACTTACTTGCTTTTCAGACGAAATCATGACGACTGCTAAAGCGATTCTTTGTGACTGGTTTTTGTTCATGATGTCCATTCCAAGAACGGAGCCAATGACCAAAGTACAAAAATTTACCCAGTGGTCCTCAGTGCTAGCTTACTGTGTGGTAGGGGGTAGTTTACTCGTCTTTCCGCAGCTATGGAGTATCCTTCTGCAGTTGGACTTCCTGGGCCGTACTGAAGGCTACCTCCGTCTTATTGGACTGGGTGTGGTCATAATTGGCTTCTTGGTCGTCATCTCGGCACGCTCCAACCACCAGGACCCCATTCAGGGTGTCATTTTAGCGACCATTCCCTCGCGTTGTATCGGTGTGAACGGAGTCTTGCTGATGCTGATCTTAAGGGACATGCTTCCGCTCTCATTTGCTCTGTTTTTCATGTGCCTTGACACGTCAGTCTCTCTGATCACCCTTATAATATGGTGCCGTGAGACTGAAGGAGCCTCGATGAGCCTCTTTTTCCGAGAAAGTTTGACGCCAATCTTGAAGTGCCGCGGTGTTTCATCAGGTGGATGCATCGCAGCTGTCTTTTTCATTGGTTTACTTCAGTCATTTTTCTGGCTTGTGTTTGTTATAAGGCCTGATACTGCCCAGTATCTGTTCAAACTAGATGACTTCCAGGGACATTCCATTGGGTTCTTGGCGGGCGTCTTTTTTACCTTGTCTAGTCATGGGTTTTATCTCGTGGGAAACGCCAACACTGTTAATCATTCAATTGTTCCAGCTGCAGTGTTCTACCGTATAGTGTTCAATATACCAGTGTTGATCATTTTGTATTTGGTTGACCAAATTGAGCGCAATCTTTGTCTGGCTTTGTTTGGTTTTGATGTGTGTGTTTCGATAGTTATTTTGATATTCGCGGCTTTCTCGAAAAAGAAAGTCTTAGCTGCAGTTACAGAGGGTGATCATCAGAAACTGCTTCCTCCCGGTGAAAAAGAAAATAATTAAATTGTTATTAAGTTAATGGTTATGATAAAGGGGGTAAGTTTCTAAAGAAACTGTGGTGCTGCGTCAGTGGGGAGTATTACAAGATAATTTGGTTTTAACAACTGAGTTCAAAATGTGAATTGGCCACCATAAAGAGAGTCGAAAGCTGACGTTTCGAGCATTAGCCCTTCGTCGGAGCAATAATCGGAGTAAAAGTAATTTCTCTTCCCTTCAAAGGAGGGGCGGATAGGGAATGCGGCACCCTTCTTAAGCGGGGCGCAGGAAGGCGCGTGCCGGAGGGTTGTCGGGCGTTGAGCTCCCATATAAATATATCTAGGATGCTAGTCGGGCGTTTTCAGAGGAGAAAGAGACATGTAAATAGGTTTATAGTGAGTGATGTAACAGCTGATGAATCCACACGATTCAAGTCCGCGGGAAGATAGGCAGAAGTGACAAAGTGAGAAGAGGTGTCAAGGCTGGACTTAGGATTGTACAATGGTTATTTATTATCTTAGAAGGACTTTCAGCAATATAAAACTCATATTTTCATAATTAAATGATTATTTATGGTTAGCAAATAAAGAAATAAATGTAAGGTATTCATGGCGTAAAATAGAGTTGTTTTGTTCATATAAGTCACGTTATCATTCGATGTAATTTTTCTTCCTTTTCAGTGGCCGAGAGTCAACCACATGACCTACAAATAACTGCCAACAAATAAGGGTCTGCTCATGCTTAGTACTGGACTAAGAGTAGTCGGTTTTTGTTCCTGAAATCCTCGAACGCTCTAAGAAATATTGAGCAACAACACAACAAAGAGCTTTGACAAGCTTCTGTTAGCTATTTGCAAATCTAACGATTGGGCAAATGTGCACTTTAAAGTTGTATGTCCAATTGTTCGTTTGTTTGTTAGTTTTTATCCTTTTCGCTTTGTTTTTCTTATTTTCATTGACGCTGTTTACTGTGGTTTATAAAAGACCGCTGTCAATCAACTGCTAGTAGTTGCCATGCGGTTAATTAGCAGGGGGCTTGTAAGAGATGACTTCACGTGCCGTAACCAGAGTCAAGTGCCTGCAGTGTTGAGCCAGCTGGGTCTTTCAGCTTTATCCCACGAGTTGGACTGAAAGTTCACTTGGGAAAGTTATCATGATTGTGCCACCCCCCACCCCCCACACAAAAAATGCCAGTGGAAATTTCAGTGTAATTGTCAGTGCTGTGTCACCCGACAATGAAGCACCGATGAGGAAAAGTAAGAGTCTAGGGGCCGACGGGAACACGTCCTAATTTTGTGCCCTTTCTTAACCTTACTTATGGCAATACTTGCTAAAGTTTTTAGTTCTCTATTCGAATCTCTGAGGGCTTGTGGTACCTTACACTCCTCTGCAGCCGTTTTTAGATAGATAGATAGATAGATAGATAGATAGACAGATAGATAGATAGATAGATAGATAAATAGATAGATAGATAGATAGATAGATAGATAGATAGACAGATAGATAGATAGATAGATAGATAGACAGATAGATAGATAGATAGATAGACAGATAGATAGATAGATAGATAGATAGATAGATAGACAGATAGATAGATAGATAGATAGACAGATAGATAGATAGATAGATAGATAGATAGATAGGTTGATAGATAGATAGATAGATAGATAGATAGATAGATAGACAGACAGATAGATAGATAGATAGATAGATTGGATAGATAGATAGATAGATAGATAGATAGACAGATAGATAGACAGATAGATAGATAGATAGATTGATAGATAGATAGATAGATAGATAGATAGATAGATAGATTGGATAGATAGATAGATAGACAGATAGATAGATAGATAGATAGATAGATAGATAGATAGATAGATAGATAGATAGATAGATAGATAGATAGATACAACTTTATTTAACTACGCTGGCCACACATAACAAAAGCTGGTTTCCAGGTGGGGCGTAGGTAAACACGTTAGAATAAGTTATGTATGCATGAAGGATTGATATAGGTATGCGTTGCGTCATATCCCAAAAAACGTACAAGAAAATAAACACGGAAAACTAAAAGTAGGTTGTAATGACACATTAGTGACATTTAGCATCACGGTTTTCAGCGGATACCGCAAACGGTAAACCGCTGGAAGTCACGTGACCATGCGATGCGGTCATGTTTGGAGTTGTCAACCCGGGTTTTCAACGCCGAGAAATAGTGTAGCGACAGTTAAGTAATGCAACGCGCGCTTCAGCAACAAATTTTGCACGCGCAACATTGCGCAAGTTTGCAAGTGGTTCCCTATAGTTTTAAGCCCTGGACAAACGGACCTGCAAGTTGTCGCAAGTGGACGCAAGTTGAACTTGCGTAGAGACTTGCGTTGGGTGGCGAAACAGACTCGCAAGTTTCCTCGAGAGTACACGCAAGTCGCCTAAGAAACATTTTATACTATAAACATTTTATACTATAAACATTTTATACTATCCCCTATTTCATTGGCTAACAATCAGGTTAATGGACGTCACTCAACTTGTGTTGACTTGAGTTGAGTGACCTAACGGTGAAATACTCGCCTTGACTTCGTGCAAATTTGATCTCGACCAAAGTGAGCGCAAGTCATCGCAGGTGCACGCAAGGCCTGGCTAAACGGAGTCGCAAGTAGACCCAAGTTTTCAACTTGCGTCTACTTTGGACTCCGTTTATTCAGGACTTTACCATTGCACGCGCGCTGATGACGAAAGCTCAAGTAATCTGCGCGCGCTCAAAGGAAAACATCAGTGTTTTTCGATTTTTATGACGTCAACATGAGTACAAAAGGCAAAACTGACAGTAAATTTTCTCGCGTTTCCTTCGGTGATTTTTTTTAAACCTTGGCGAAGTTGTAACCACATAAATTTCCTATAAAATACCCTATTTTTGTTAAAACCTGTCAGAGCTAATCTAATATATTTCGAAAAATGACAAATTACAGGATATTGGAAAAACCGTCTTAACAACCTTGATTATATACCGATAAAAAATGATGGGCAATATCATTTCCATGATGTGGCAAAGTATGAACATACAAATTTCACCGAAGGAAAGTGCAGATATTAAGGAGTTTAGGCTAAAATGAGGAATGTATCTGCCTGTCATTAGATGAGATGTTGCCATGGTAACGGCCTTAATCCAAAAATTGACAACCAAAAAATAAGCTTTATTTCAACATTATCCATGCTGGTAAATCTCTACAGGGAAAAGTTTAAGATAAATTAACTAAGCTTCCTTTTCTAACTCGCGCTCTATAGCGAGGGTGTTCGTAAATACTCTTGGGAGCTACCTTAAGCTGTTTAACGCTCAGTTACTAGACTTTGCGTCCTTTAGAGTAGTATTTCTAGTTGTTGGAAGTTTCTTTTAACGTGTATTCAGTTATTTATGGCTTTTTGATGCGTATTAGTTTTGTGTTTACGCTACTTTAGCCTCTAGATCTTTCACGTAAGTTCTGTGGTGTCGCGAAAGCTCACGCGTGAGCGCCGCGCCACCCAGCTACCGTTATAAAAGGTTCGTTTTATCGTTAGCAAAATCAGTTGACGCAAGATCTGTTATTCACCCCAAGTTTACAAGTTTCTCCAAGTTTATCATTGTTCTGGTGATTAAGGCAGCACCAAGGTAATTATCTTTGACGCTATTTTAGTTTGTTAATGTAAGCGGTTTGTACTGATCTTTACTCGCTTAAGTTCAATTTCATCGCTTATGATTTAAGGCTTCAGTTAAAGTCAAGTTGTATACGACATTATTTTGCCGTTATTTGTAGATTGATCGTAAGTTTTTTCCTTTCACTTTTGTAACTTTCGAAGCGTATGATGTTTTTATGTTCTTTTACTTTCGCAAGCTTATTTTGTAATTTATTTGTATCTTTTAGTTTAGCAGTCCGGGATCGTTATCATTTTTGATAACCTCACCAAAACAAACCATAAACCAATCGTTGCACAGGATTTCGTTCACGTGACGTTATTTGGTAGCAACAGTGTATAATTCAATATGCCGGTCGACGAGGCGCTGCGATGAAAGGGGTTACTCACAACATCACAATGCAGCGTCATTGAATTAAATTTAGGTTTGCTTCATAATAGGTTATGGGATTATGGAATAAAAACAGAAATGTATGGAAGAAAACTGTCTTCGTCCAAAGTTACTGCGAATTTAATTTCCACACCGTGTGATATTTGTTCCGCGAGTAAAATGACACAGCGAAGGTAGACAACAAATATTCTGTTCACAAAAGCGTTGTTTATTGACACTAACATGATAATAGCTTCCATTTTCCCTCATGCTTCATTTTCTTGGTAGCGGGCGAAGCTGCTTGTTCAACAGTCTGTAGTAAATAAAAACGAAAAAGTAACAGTAAATACATCTTGAAGAGCTGCAACTTAATTTCGTTTAGTTTGCGTGATAACAAACAGTATAAGTTTAATTCAACAGCCAGGCTCGGCGTAGTAACACGTAAAATGCAAGTAGCTAACATGTTCACGGAATATTTTTTGTTCCAGAGCTAACATTTAGAGAGCTTAAAACATATCTGACAATACAAACGAGCCGAGAGAGAAGAAACCTGGCAAAAAACAGAGGTGTCAAACTCTACAAATTTCACGCTGATTGCAGCGGAAGCCAACCTGACATATGACCTATGTCCTTCCAAAACCACAGGATTTTAGCGAAATATTCAAAGATCCCCAGATCGTACCATACAAAAGGCGCAGATCCTTAGAGATATACTAGTTCGAGCAAAACTTCCTAAAGCGGCTATTACACGCGGATAGGAGTTGCGTAGGCCTGTTACCCCATTGTTGTCACTCGCTGAATCCAACGATAAGCTTCATTATATTAATGACTGGTGTGCCAGAAAACTGACCTAGTTTGGCCGGCATTTCTTGAAAATATCTCAGGACCACGAATGTGTGGACATTGAATCTTGGACTCAAAAATATAGGCAACTTACCTTTTAATGTGCATTTGCCGATTGACCGTCTCAGGCGATAAAAATACCTCACGTCCGTACGTCAGGCAAACATTAGGCCGGCGGGGATGAATAAAATCGCTGTCCTCTTCAATGTCGATATCATGTCGTTCGAATTCAAGCTTGAATTTTTCTTTAGGTCTTGCAGAAGTCCTTTTTGAATCGAAGACGCAGTCTTGCCACAAAATCGACATAAATTTGCTGTTTTGATTCTGTGGGTACCAGCATCCGCCATCTCAATACCTAGGAACACATCAATTACAGATGTAGATATGGCCGCCGTTACGAACAGCACATCGCAAATCAAAACAACCCCGTGCACTTTTTTCACAGATCGTGCACAACACTAAAAACAGATTAAATCCCAAGTATATAGCGTAAAGATTAACGACATATTTTTTGTGATTGTCGCAAAAATCTGCAAGCAACTTAAATCTAATGACAAAATGAAAAACATACCTGATCTGTATGCAAAATTGCAAGCGCTGTTTCACTTTACGAGTAGCATTTTACATCGTTTACGCTGGTCTTCAGCCGCCATCTTCAAAACACGCGAGGCTCTTCCTTTCTTGGTACTTATCGAATAGAGTTATGGGTAAAACACCCGAGCATAATCGAACAAATAACGAGCAAAGCGAAGTGAATACGAAAATTCCCAATTTTTGAAATGGCCGCCATTATATGACGTCATATGGTTATCAAAAATGATAACGATCCCGGACTGTTTAGTTCTCACGGTGTTTAAAGAGTTTTTAAAGAATTTTAATTAACATCATTTTTGTAAACAACGTCTAACCAAATCACTGGAGCAATAATAGGTTTTCGCGCAAGTGATTTACTTGGACGTCTTCAATCAAGAATTAATTTTTTGTTCATGCGACTTACTCACATGGCACCGTAGCAAAATTAGTGAACCAGTCTTTTTAGTACACATTTGGATTACATTTTTAGCCACTGAGTCAAAATAGATCTTTTGGTTGACATTTGAAAATCAAATGTTCAGAGCAGTTATCTGGAAATTCAATATTGCGGCCTCTTCAATTCAAGTGAAATAATTCGGCCATGGTTTCGTAGCTAGACCGATGAAGGTTACAAACGTCTAACGCCAAGGGCCAACCTGAAGTTGCCGTTTTACGGTTTGCTGTTAACATGAAAACACCGCGGGAACTAAATGTTCCTATTGCCGTTGAAGAGCAGACACAAGATGTCGAAGAATATATCTAATACGTTGAACTTTCCAAAAATATCACGTAAAATCTCCTACATATCTTTTTGGAAGCTCTCAATAAATTATGTTTCAAGATATCTCGAAGCAGTCCTCTTAACATCTCTTTAAGGCAGCCAATGTTACTCACTCGGTCTGGGTCGAAGAAGAGGGTGTAGACACCTCGTCCATTTCACATTCAGTTTTCTTCTTTTCTTATTGTTATGCACACTATTGACAAAAATTATAACATTAACAGTGTTACAGAAATTACATCAATTA
>JAHPZR010044733.1:22500-25917 GCA_019787425.1 Platygyra sinensis | reverse complement strand
GTGCAAATATGAATTTAAGTCAAAAAAAGGGTAGCAACAGCAGCAAGGATTGATTTTCAAGAAGGAAAGCCTGCAACAACTAACTCCAGCAGCTCACAATACAATTTAATGTTACTGGTATTAATGGGAACTGACTGCTGCTAAAGTAGATTGATTCTTTTGAATTATTATTCAAAGTAATAATATTTAAAATGTAATAAGTTTCTCTGAATAAAAAAGTGTGTATGACTTCACCTTCATCACTATTTTATAACCACGACTTCAAAGAGCCCAAAATGGTACACAATTTAGCTACCTGAAAGTAGCCACCCCTATTAGTGGAGCTCCGGCAGCCCGAGGGGCCGCCAAGCAGAGCCCCATACTCATATAGGAAAGAAAAGGAAACCCATGAGTTGATTTTCTCATGGTTATCATGGCTAGCGGCACTGCTCGTGAGTCGCTTAACATGGCGGCCATACTCCAAATAATAGGTTGACAGAGACATGCAGCATTGGTTTACCGTGTACTTTTTTGATATTGGACATTCATGTCATCATCAGTTGACACCTGTCAAAACAAGGTATCTGCTGACCAGTATCACGTGACCCTATCGCAGGCTCAAGCCTACAACTCATCGAGGTCACATATTTTTTTGAAATTGACCGCTGATCAAGTGCTGGTTTTCGATTGGATCTTGGGCTCATGTCAGGTTAACTTGTTGAAAACAGGGCAGGATTGTTTGGAAGCTAGTTTACGCTATCCCAGTATTCAAATTTATTTTAATTATAACTTTTTCTTCTATACAAATGTTTTTTTTGCAGCTTTGTTTTGTGTATATGGTGATTATAAAACTCAAAGCAGAAAACCTCACCGCAAAGTTACAAAACTCAAATCAAAATTCTACTTTTTCCTGGGTTAGCTTAATCGGGCACTGAACAACCCGGCCAAGGAGCTACGCTTTTAGGCTCACCTAAATCTATATATTAGTAGTGAAGATCCGAAAGAAGCAATACGAAAGGTCTGCTAAGTCCAAAAGTAATAGGAGTCATTACTTTAGGAACTTTGCAGCAGTTACATGTCAGCTTGGCCTGCAGCTTCATCTAATTTTTTCATCCAATTATTTCCAAACTGGACAGCATGTACCCCTACTACATATATTATTATACATTGAACTCACTATCTCTTATCTGATTGGCCAGAAGAGTAAAGTGAATTTCCGAAATCAGTGCCTGTGTGGTCATCTAACTGCAGATCCTATCTTGTGTAGGACACATGAGGTCAAGGGTAATCATGTCATGTATGACCACAGCACATGATTTCTAAGGGTAATAGTGTCAACTTCATGTACTGTACTTTGCGTTGCTTGCTGTCAGTGAAGTAGCAAAAACATGAGTTCCATTTTTTGGTTAGTACATGTATATAATAAAACGAATGTTAGATTCAGTCTTAGTGATATCCAGAATAATCAAGGTTTTAATGAGAGTTATCAGCCCCAGCCTTTGGCTTTGACTGACAACCTCATCCAATGTATGTTTATAAACAAACCTCTCTATTAGTGTCCTGGCAAGTTGATTTACTGACCAACACTGTCCATGTGTCCAATGCCAAGTAAAGGGACGATACAAATGGCTGCTCCAGATGGACAACTTCCATCTAAAAATAATTGTACAACAAGGGTTTCATTTGAAAGATGAAGGAGAGATCAGTAGTCAAGAGATGGTTTTGGAAACAAGGATGGAAGCCAGCCAAGAAGATGACTTTGTCCTCTGCTTTTGGTACACCTTCTGTATGACCTTAGACAATTACCAAAAACACTGGAAAAGACTAACTTTCAAGACAAGTTATTTTAAACAAGAAACTCAGTGAGTAACACAGTGCTACTCCCCACTGGACTAATAAAAATGTTAACTCCGAGTAGAGTTTGAATGAAATTCTGTACTTCCAAAGAACTTAAAAATGATATGTGCACCTCTTCAGCCTCAAAACTCTCACTGAATTTTGGTGCTGCTTCCATTCCACTTTTGTGTTCCAACAAGGCTAGCCATAGATATGCTACGGCAAGTCTGTCTTGAATAAATGATGAAGGAAAGTTTTCCTCATCATCTTCATCAGTTGCCCTGTCTGATAATTGTTCAAGAATTGAGACAGCTTCTTGGCAGAACTCAAGTGCAGACCTATGAACATTAAATCAAGAAGGTACATGTTAACGGTTTAAGAGCAACAGGTTTAAGAGGAGAGAGACAGCAATCAGCAGTTGTTTTCTTACTACTGGATTTCCTACATATATTATAGAATCAATCAGGAGAATCTGAGTGCATATCAACATAATTGCTGTTTGGGTGTCACTTCCTAATGAACTGCAAGATACATGTTCTTCTGTTGATATTGTTAAACAAACAATTTTGATCTTAACAACAGAGGTTTAAGGTAATATTCTTAGTAGTGTGACATGTTTATCGCCAACTGATGTTTGAGGTTTTTAAGCTTCTCTTTTTTCGCAGATCTCAACATTCTGCAAACCCAAGTATTTCTGTATTGGTCTTACATGTAGATTAGGATACAGGCTTCATTATTATATCTCTACGTTTAGTATGTGCACTGTGATTGGTCAATTTTGTGGTCCGTACTCTCCTGACTGCTATTAAAACTTAAGCTTTTTTGTTGCCAAACTGTTGCGTAATTATTTATTTATCGCCAAATTTTCTCAACTTATACTGCAAATAAAAGTTTGAAACTTTCTTTTACTCTAAATTGTGTATGAAAGCGTGCTAAAGACTTAAAAACGATCTCAAACTGATTCGTTTTGCTTTTGACCTGCTTCAGAAATTTTAAGCCGTCCCTCATGAATGGAAATCGTTCCCAAACCCTTCAGACACACAACAGAGATATAATAAATATCTTACTTACCTTGTTTTCTTGGTCTGTGCTGTAAGTTATGGATCCTCAATCCTCCTGCGATTTATGGCCCAAGCGCGAAGCCCGCAGGCCATAAATAGCAGGGGGAAAACTCGGTCCGTAACTTACAGTACAGACCTTGAACTCGGTTAGTAAGAGGTATGTAACAGCTTCTTCCTTAACAAGACTACATGTAGGTCTTGTGAGAAAACATAAATAGTGTTGTAGGGGGTTCCCATAGCAACTAGGAGTATTGTTGTATGTTATGCTCACTTGTCTTCTCCAAGATCTACATCTACCAAGCTATCCAGTGCTATGGCGAGATCCAACATGGCAGAGCCATATTGAAATTCATCCTCTTGAACAATAAACAGCTCTGTTAGCTGCTTGATGACTGAAACTTGCTCTACTGCAGTGTCATAACTGAAAATAGAAAACATTACAAAGAATTTTGTCAAAAATGAAATTGCCACAGATGGGCGGTTCATCACAAAATATTTTTTGCTTCCATTCAGAGGAACAGCACTCCATGTGTATGTACAT
>JAHPZR010044733.1:0-17500 GCA_019787425.1 Platygyra sinensis | reverse complement strand
CTTTCACTTCTTCTAACTTGCCTGCTCCTTGAAGCAGGGCATCAGACATACGCTTGGCAAGTGAAGACAGCTCCTTGTCCATTTTGTTACTGTCATAGTTTTTCCATGATTTCAGGAGTTGAATAAATTTAAGCAGGTGATTAGCGTGGCACAATGCCTTGTCAAATTGTGTCTTGGCTATAAGCTGCACAACAATCAGATAAAGGGTTTTGCCAAGCTGGTCCAGGGATGCTATAAACTTGAGGTAAGTTCCATTCTGAACAGATAATGTGTCATTGAGCAAGGTGCCCACTATATCAATAACAAATAGAAATGCTGGTTAGTAACTCTTTCAGGTCTTAGAGTATAAAATGACAATTCTCCTTACCAGCTAGTCAGTAGCACACATATTTCTCAAATATAGTTCTGAGCAATAAGCATTACATCATCAGAAAATCAAAATCCTTGACAATTAACTTGAAGTTCTCTTGATTCTTTCCAGCTGTTTGCTGGATAGCACAACTAAATTACTGTATGACTAGATGAATGACTGAGTAGTCCTGGTTCAAGCACTGATCATGGTCACAACATTAAATTTCAGGCTTCAAACTTCACTCCAACAGTGTCCCTTGCCAATAAAGGTTGCTAAACACTAGGGGGCAAGTCACGACACGACATAGGGACAAGTTGTAACAACATGTCATAGAAATATCAAAACACTTCTTTTACTTTTACGATTTTGCCATCATATGCACTAAAAGAAACCAATGTCAGACAACTCGCCCCCTGGATAATTCACCCCAGACAACTCGCCCCTGATCATCTGACTTGGTAATGGGTAAAAAAATGAAGAATAATTTGTACGACATTAAGTCTTGGGTTCGTATATTTAGCAGCTTGTTTGGCTAGGTAGTGGATAAAAGAATGAAGGGGCAAGTTGTCTGCGGCGAATTGTCCAGGGGGCGAGTTGTCCAGATACCAAAGAAACAGATTGAAAATTTTCCTCACAAAAATTCTCAAACTTGCCATGAAGCGTATCGTTCCGATGACTTGTCAACATGTCATGTCAGAGTGACTTGTGGCCTATTGTGTCCAGAGGGAGTAAAATTGTCCCAAGTAAATTCATGTCACTGAGACTGAAGGTAAGTGAAAGCCTTGTTAGCCACTGGCCTCAAATGTACACTTAAACTTTACCCTTACTCACCTAAATTCAAGGATTTAGTGACCTCATCAAGGCTATCTCCTTTTGCCTTCACTTTTTTCAAGGTCTCAATAGCACATCTTAGGAACTTGGTGACAAATACAGTGTATTTTGAAACAGTTTCCTCTGCTAATTTGCTGCCCACCTTACAGCCATTTTTGCTCTTCAATGGAGTTCGAAGAGGAGCAAGATAATTCTAAAACCATGCAAACAAGACAAAATATAAGTGTTTATCTCAACCTCATTCTTATCAAAATAAATGAGAATAAGACTTCACCATTTCCACAACAAGGCAACTGCGACTCATAAATGTTTCATTCACCAGCTTTTTACGTTGTTTAACTTTCAATAATCTAAGCTTAAGTTCAAACTGAAATTTGTATTATTAGCTCTGTAATTCGTTTGAAATTCCAATAGAACGCGCTACAAGAAAGTTGACACATCCAGGTCTATCAAAAGAAACCAATACATCCTAAGGAAGAGAAGTTTAATTCGCATTTCATATCATGGTAAAAGTGTATAAGCTTAAACGCCCAAAAATTAGAACCTGAACTTGCACAAACCTTAGTATCCTCGAAAAGGCCGTCTGTTTCACCATTCAAAAGCGACTTCAAGATTCTTTCCCCCTCCATGTTTCTTATATGTTGTTTCCATTACCGTTTTACTCCATTATTACAGTCGTGGCATTTACCGTGGAACAGTTCTTGTACTTTTGTGAGTGAATCGAGCGAATCACAAAGACAAGCTAACGAATCAAAATGGCGCCTTCTTCTCGAAACAACAAGTTCGTACCCAGCTCAGACCGCGCACGTTCCTAGTGCCAGGCTCCGCTCTGTATTCTTCTTTACCCGTAAAGATCAGGAGCGCTTTTCCATTTGAATGGAAAAATCGGTTTTCCCGGTGGGAAACCAAATGGAACAGGTCTTTCCACAGAAAATTTTTCGAAAAAAAGGGAATACCTTTAGAGGTATTCCTCTTTTTTCGTTTTCACCGGAATTACCGAAAAATCACTGTACCATTTACTTTATCACACTAGTGCCATGCTCCTTGACAAAAATAAGCGATTTCGCTCGAGAATGGCGTCCTCCTTCATGTTTGAGTGTCCAATATGCGGTTTTCATTTTGAACAAGCGAAACGTTTTTTGAAGACACAGATCAGAGAAAAAGCAATCTTACCATTTGGCCACTAAATGTATTGATTTCTTAGGCCAGTACACTTTCTGTAACGAGCCGAACCACTCTCGCTACACTGCTACATTAAACATTAAATCGATCGGCAATTAGCCGCGTTTTCTCCTCGTTTGCAATGCACCACAAGAAGATTGAAACTTGTTTCCGTGCGCCTATAACTTGCCTTCCGATCGCCTTCCATGCCCACTATCTTCTTTTCTTACGGAAGTGGCTTTGAAATTCATCAATAGAATATAGAAGGGTACTGTTTGTTCGAAATACCCATGACACCGATTCAAACTTCTCCGGGCTTTGTTGCCATAGAAAACATGCATGCGCAAGTCATCTTCTTCTTCGATAAAGTGAAATGCGTAAATATCATCCAACAGCACTTCAAACACCACTGCAAATTCGCCAGCCATGTTTGTTGTTGCCAAGCTTTAGCACCCAGGCTCTCCCAGGAAAAAGTAAATTTTCGTCAAATGGTACAGCTGCTCCCGTTCCACTTTTTCCGGAGGAAAAATTGTACTGTTCCATCTGGAGCAAAATTCTCACCGGTTTTTCCAGTCAAAAGGAAAGCGCCCTTAAGTTTCTACCTGCCTTTGCATCGTTTAAAGCAAATCTTGTAAAACACTCTAAATCTATAGATAGACTGTTTTTTGGTTGTGGTTTAACTATTACATTTAACTTGAACAGTGATGGTTTAACATGTTTTTAGATGTTATTTTGGATATTTATTTGTTCAATAGTTATTTGTAACCTACAGTATATAAATTATCAGTATGCTTCTTTGCTTAAATTGATATGAATTACCTTTACAGATCTATTACACAGTTAGTTTATTTTGCAACCTTTTTTAGACCATACCGTTTCAATAATTCATTTATGCATAGCAGTACCACATCAGCTTGCGTTGTAGTATGTATGCATGTATACATGTTGTATGACATGTTACATTGTTTTAAATAACTTGAAGAAGAAAAAGATTTTCGTCCACTTTTCACAACAGAAAAGTCACAAAATTTGTATAGCAACATGCATGCGTTTCACTTTTTCCATTATTCCTGGGACCTCTCTCAGGCGCGGATCTACTCGGGAAAAATGTTGACCGATTTACTGAAAAACGAGCGCCGAAAGCGCAAGCTCCTAGGGGGATCCGGGGGCATGCTCCCCCGGGAAATTTTTTCAAATTTAAATTCCTGAAGTGCCCTTTCCTGGCTTTTTGAGTCAGTCAGACAATATATTTGCAAGTTCCATTCTCCTTGGATAAACCCTTTTAAATCTGCGAATTATTTCGTCAGTCAATGTTTATATTATAATGAATGTGCAGCGAGGCAAGTCCTGTCAATCTCGTCTGTGACATTGTGCTTCGTAAATATGTTCAGTCGCCTCAAAGCCGACAGAGAGATAATCTTTATTTTGACACGATCAGTTCATCAGCTAATAAAATACACATCATATACACATTCCTTCACACTCGCATGTGGTGACTGGTAAGCTGAAAATATTTTGAGGCACTCTGTGATGTTAGGATACATCGTATGGTCGATCTCCTTCAAAGTTGCTGATGCAGTTGTTGGACGGTCCTGGGATCTTGTCGTTCCCACTTTAGTTGCCTTAAACTCATCTTGGCATCGAGGCTCAAATTTGAGGGCAACGAATCTCCATGGAACGAGAAAACCGGCCAAAGGACGTCATACATGTTTCTTTTGATGCCAGTAGCATTGATGGATTAGTAAATAGGCACTGCACTGCTGTTTCTTGGTCACCACTGCCAAATCGATTTTCCAGCTCATTGATCAGATGGTCAACCAAGGGAATCGTGAGATTTCTCCTTTTGTGGTCTTCTATTGTTTCAGCAGCGATGCTTGCACGGTTGCGCTGTACCTGACAGATTCTTAGTTTTTGCACAGTGATGCCCCGCTTCTCGGCAATTTGGCATGCTTCTTGAAACCATTTTGCATGTTTCTCTTCTACCTTCTGGCCCACAGAAGATAACGTTTTAAATACATCTCTAATGTCGCTAAAAACGTCCAGTATGTCACTGGATGTGCTTGCATCTTAACTGTTAGCCCTTACAGAACGCTAGAACTGCCTAGCACCATAGTTAGCACCATTAACTATGCTAGCACGAAGTCAAAATTAGCGATAGCCTAGTAATGGCTAACTGCTTTTCAAGGCTTAGTTGAATCTGCATTCCACTTCTTTCTGTATTTGCTTCGAGGTTTCCAGTGTTGCAACGATGGCTTCATAAGCCAGAACGTGTCAATGACCCTTGTCTATTTCCGGTAATTGGCAAAAAAGAGTAAATAAAATATAAACGTCAAAACTATTTTCGAGATTTAACTTGCCGCTTACTTTTATTAAAAATATATACATATCAGGAGCCCATTGACATATCTATCTTTTGGTGTTTTTTATGAAAATTCAAACCGATTTCCTTAAACGGTGGAAACCGGTATGGATCCACGCCTGTCTCTAGTTACTGCTAGCGAGTCAGCAAGAAATATTTGAAGTAATAATCGTCCCTCCAATATCATCATTCGAGGAAATACGCCTGTTCTATACTCCAGAAGTCAGTATAACTTGAACACGTACGTCGAGTTCACCGTGCGATTGGTCTAAACACGTCGAAGCTTCCTTGAAGCTCACAGTTTTCCCCGAGCTACGCTCTCAGAAAACTGTTCTCTTCTCGGAACAGGTGATTGTTCTGCGGACAAATATCCTAGCTTATTATTCAACCAATTGTAACACTATCCAAATATGGTCATGATGCTCTCGATAGCTGTCATCCGTAGGTAACAGATATCCGGTGATATACATAGCTTCGTACGAGGGAGAAAAAGTGAAGTGAAAAAATGTCGACAGAAAGGTTTAAAAATGTTACGAGCTTGAAAATCAATTTTTGTTTATCAATTTGTTGAATAATAAAACAATTATCCTGCTCAATCTCGCGGAATATCGACTGATTTTAGCCGACTCGGCCTACGGCCTCGTCGGCTAAGTATCAGACGATATTCCACGCGATTTCGCAGGATAATTTGTTAAATAATTTCGCGCCAAATGGAGGCTATTGTTAATATATTTTCGCTTTCGTTTGTAATGTCTGGATGCTGCTCAGTTGCAGCGGCCGAGTCCGCTAGAAAAGGAATTCCAATCAGACAATGAGTTTATGGTGTTTTAGGAAGGGCGAAAAAACTAATATTTTTAGCCGTCAAAGAAGTTGAAAACACAGTCACTCTGAATCGTTCTAGACAGAGCAATCAGACTCGATTTTCGAATAGTATTTTTTAGGGGTAAAACGAGGCTTCCGAAACACGAGAAGTTCCGATAATTTTTTTAAAAAGTCAACTTTAAGAGGAAGCTTGAAAGCTGCGTTTATCTCTAATCCAATATTTTTATTATACTTTCACTTCAACCATTCTTTTCTTTCTCATAAAATTGATCATCCCAGCGATACACAAAAATTCAAGCCTAAATTTTTTCTCGAGGCTTTAACTTCACAACTGCTTTAGTAGTGTGTACCGATCCTTCATGTCTTCATCTCCTTCTCAGAAGTTCAAATATACGATATTTCAGGTATTTTACTCTCTCCCTAAAATATTCAAAACTGAAGAGAATGAATAGAAATCGTAACTGAAAAATTGCTTTTATTAGGAACCAGTTAGCTGACCAGTCCAATTTTGGGTCTGGGCGAATCGTATTCCCGAGGGGGAGGTACTCCCTTATAAGGGTTAATGGGGACGTGCGGCCAGCCAGGGTATGTTTTCGGGATTTTTTGTCTTAAACAGGGTATCGAATTTGTCATTTTTTGTCTTAATCAGGGTATCGATTTATCAATTTTTGTCTTAAATGGGATACCTTTTTCTTGAAGATAAATAGCAAAATTTTTACAAGCTCTTGTAAATAATATTGACTTCCGTTGACTTTGGCAATTGGTACCAGGAACATCAAATTTCCATTGATTACACAACAAGAAAGCCACAGAATTTATAACCGCAACTTTTTAATCTATGTCTTAAACAGGTATCAAATATCGGAATTCTGTCTTAAACAGGGTAAGAAAATCAGCAATATTTGTCTTAAACAGGGTCAGGGTATGAGGCACCTCCCCACCCAGGGATTATATCGAGTACCCCCCCCCCCCCCCCCGGATCGTATTTCAGGCGACACGACGTGCTTCCCTTAGTCTGTACAACTAGGCTTTCTGCGTCTCATCCTTTTCGTCCTTCATTCTAGTAGGAAAAATGTTAGTTACACAATACAGCCTCCTGGTGTCACTGAAAGAAGTCGTTCAGGATTCTCATGACGAAGTGTTGCAAGGTTTCTGTGATTTCTAACGACAGAGCTGAGGGAATCGTCGGGGAGATATCTGGTCAGGACTGCATGCAGATGACCAAATACTAACGCATCTAACTCTGTTGGCCTGAGAAAAAAAAGAAACAACGACCATTATTGGTTTAAGACAAGACAACATGCTACCCGAATGCCTCTGTATTTCCACAAGGTCTTTTGTCCTCTCTTTGCTGATCTCTACAAGAAAGGTATCTAATTTAATCAATATGAACTCTCCTTTCTCCGCGTGATATTAGGGTTAACTCAACGGGGAGAAGGCAGAGTCAAGGATCAATTCCATGGGCATACTCAAAACACTTCTTCAACCCTGAAAACACATTCATTACCGTTGCCCTTGTCTAGAAGTCCGGAAGCGAGTCACCTTGTTCAGTTCTGACTGGGAGTCCGAAAATATCTGACTTCTTGAAGAAGTAATCGCGCCTAACAGTAACTACTTAACACATGGCTTAATCAAGTGGCCTTCCAGGTCTTCACTTCTGAACATGTTCACTGTGTCTAAATAATCAAAATCGATTCCTGCAACGGACTTTGTACAGAGTCGCTCGTTACGTCAAGCTTGCGCAGTAAAACAAGCTCAATGTCAAGGTCATCCTCGTCCCCAGCGCTACTCATTTTACAAAGTCCGCGTGACTAAAAGGGAACTCTGGGAACTAGCTAGAATGGTCTCTGTATGGTACAGGGTAGGGAGAATTCAGTGGCCACTAGACACCTAACAGGACATCACCAAAGACCAAAGACGTGAATCGTTCGTCAAAGTTGCAAACTAGATGCACACAGTATCTATGAACACTATCATTACATAATATATTTTAATTAATTCACTGCCTGGCTTCTCCTGGTACTGATGAATATTCTAGGTTTTTTTTTTTGTCTCTTGCAAGAAAAGAAAGAAAGGCTGCCCTTGATGTTGTTATTGTGAAGTAATTGGATTACCCTGAATTCTCAGGCCACCTTACCTATCATTTTATGAGAACTTGTTATTTCCCAAGTTTTTCAGAAAGAGCCTGACAGGTTTGTTTAAACTCTTCAAGAACCTGTAGAGAGAACAACATGTGATTCAAAAGAATAGGTCCGGAATGCGTACATGCGCCTGCTGCAGGTTCACTGCAGTAATATTTTAACGTTGGAGCACAATACAGTGAAACCAGTCTAGCGGATGTGGACTTTAGCCATTTTATTGCATGCAAACCTGCAAACATTTACATGTAGGATTATTTTACTTCCAAGTACATAGAAAGAAAAGAGAAACCATTTGGAGTGATGCAATGTATTCAACAATTATCAGAGGTAGTCACTTTTAGGGTCATGCACCAGCCATAGATAATCATGACACAATGATAAAATAATGATTCTGATAAAAGAAAAAAATTAATTTTCTATAATTCTGCTCATAAAGGGTGTTTGTATGGCCTTACAAAGATTGGTCAAGTTTTAAAGCCTATTCAAGTTCCAAAAAAAAATTACATTTTTACCTTGCAAAATGGATACATTATAACAATCAAGACACTAATCAACTTAGAGGTGTCAACAACACAACAACCAATCTCGTTCCCAGTGCCCACATGTCTTTTGGTCAGCACCAAGACATGGAGCTTTGGAATAAAAGTTTCCAGAGTACAAGAGTTTAGGAGTTCCAGGTTTCATGGCGCATGCGTGCCTTGGTTTACATGGCATCCAGAGATATAATGGATGTGGATGTGTTCCACAAAGGCATTTGATACACAGTGGAAAAACTAGGAAAGTCGAAATTTGGCTTTGACTGAAGAACAGCAGTATCAAATTTTAAAAGCAAAAGACATGTGGGCTCTGTGAACAAGATTGCACAACAAACATGGTGATTACAGTAGTATTGAAGGGACATTGTATTTTAGTCGATGAGCAGGCTCATGTTGGAGTACAATTACAAGCCCATGCGGCGAGCGCAAAATTGAGTGGCAAAGCCCTCAGTCTTGGCGCCTCTTCACCAGACACCTTCCCACCGGATCACTTTGCTCTTTCCCGCTCGTGCGCGACTCATAGGTGATTCTGCTTGCAGACCAATAATTTGTATATTTGAGTTTTGGATTGAAAGGCAGTATTTAATTAAACCTCAGTTTGTAGAACAACATAACCCACATCCATTCTTTGACTTTAGGTCTCTGTACCTCTCTCTCTGTCTTGTGATGCCAGCCATGAGCCTTCAGGTACTGACATACTTGCCACTGTTTTCTGTAGCTGAGAACAAGGTTAAGAGGAAAAGGAAATTGGCTGCCATACTGCTGCCTTGTTCGTGCTGCCCAGTCTTTCTTCCACCATAACATGTAAAGCTAAAAAAGGAACACGAAATTAAAAAAATGACAGAATGCAACAATGCAAGAAAAGAACCAGGTTTACACCAGGAGTAAATGCTAAACATTAACTTAAAACCGGTTTGAAAATCTTTAAAGTGATGATGGAAAAGAAGGAGTCCCCGAAACTCAGGCTGGACTCTAGAGTGGCAGAAATCAGGCCTAATGGTAACCTGGCAGAAAAATTTTCCATAGATGCCAAGTTTGTTAGAAATATTGAAGAAGGTTTTAAACTGATCAAATCTTCTCCAAAAGCTGTCACATATCTAACCAAAAATGTCTCAGGCATGTTTAACTTTCAAGAACATTTGGTGAGAATGGAATATCAGGCAAATTAAATAGACATGTATTTAGAAAACAGTCCGATGAAAGCACTATCTATCACAGAATAGATAGTGAGTAGCGTAGCCAATCAGAGAACAGCATTCATGATAGAATGCTAGTAGATTTATACTAAAACTCGTTAGTATAAATCTACTAGCGTTCTATCACGAATGCCATTCTCTGATTGGCTACGCTACTCACTATCTATTCTGTGATAGATAGTAAGTAGCGTAACAGTGTGCGCTTGTTAACAAAATGATGGCCGTTTCTAGGCGTTTTTGAAGTGTTGAGAAGAGGATTTAGATTAAGTTTTGAATGACTAGTAGATTTATACTAAAACAATTAGGGTAGATTATTCGCTCTCCATTTCTATAGCATGATAGTTGACTTGGGCTGCGTCCTCGTCAACTATCACGTGATAGAAATCTCGAGCTCATAATCTAATTGTTAAATAGAAACACGGTACATGTTTTCTATTTCTTAAACAAAGATAATTGATAAACAGGAAAATCCCAAGCACTCAAAGGCACTTGTAGTTGTACTCGGAAAAAGAAAACTACAGTTCTCGCATCCAAGCATCAAGTGCCACAATGTTTAAATTTTTCCAAAACAGTGATGACATTTTCATAGATTAATAGACCTAGCACAAGTCGACCTTTGCTAAATCCTTCGCTTATTCATCTTCTCAGTGATGCAAGAGGGCAGTCTTCGAACTACGAAGTCCCAAGTGCGAGCGGAACCAACAGGCCATGAAAGAAGTATTTGAAACTTTTTAATCATCATGGCAGTTACCTTTGGACACTTCATGCCATTTTGTGAATGCCAAAATTATTCACCAAACATGAAGAAAAACGATTGCTACTGGTGATTACAGGCAACAACCTATTTTCTGGTGCGCTATGTTTTGGAAAAGCAGTTCACCTGTACTTTTTCACAAGCAGTCCATCTTAGCAGTTGGAATTATAAAACTTGGACCACTCACGAATCCAATCAGATTCTTCTTGTCATTACAGACCAGTTTGCCATAAAATATAGACATTAAACCATATTATATCACACAGATCCTATGTTTCAGATTGACTACCTCAGCTGGAAGGAGAGAATTTTCAATCAGTGATATGTATGCCTTCTTTTCAGCTTTGTCCTGCATTTCCATCTCTGCACTTGTCGAGAATCCCTGTCAAAACACAATCATGATTCTTGTCAACATTCTATGCATCAAATGATGACAGAGACACTGGAGACCATGCCTAGAAAAAATGAACTTAGTGTTGCAATGATAGCTGTAACAGTCAGTGTGTCCATCAGTTTAAGAGCTACAATGGGCGACAAAAGTATTGAGACACTCGGTAGTAAAATTTGATATTTGAGCGTCTTAGTCACATTTCCCCACCCCCCCCTTTCCCCCAAAACAATGTTGATTTTCCTATTCCTTCACCTGCACAGACCACAGCGCTTACATAACATTGAAATGGGGAGGGGGGGGGGGGGGTGGTATCACTGAATTAACGTGTCTCAACTACTTTTGTCATATTCACTATAGTTCCAGGTGAATATGTTAAGAAGCCATAAACTGCGATTTGTGGTAAACCATTGATGGACTAACATGGAGAAAAAATACCGGTACCTAGATTTTACTTAGTCACTTACCTTTGCCTCGATATAAGATGTTATCCCTTGAAAATCACCAGTAAGATCCCTGTCTGCTCTCAGGAAAGGAACATTACCTTAAAACAGAAATTATAACATATAGCTATTAACTGCTGAGGAAGGATTTTCAACACAAAAATTAGTTAAATGCAATAGTAAACTTGACTGTCTAATAATGTATGAAATGTTATGTATCAGAGATCTTAAGCCAGTACTCAATACTTGAAGTCAGACTCAATCAGAGCAAATTTGTTTGTTTAAGTAACATACATTAGTTTCCTGATAGTCACGTTTTCCTGTTTTTTTTTTGTTTTTTTTTTTGTCATTTAACGTATTTTGCCACCTTGGGTGCATAACTTTATAAATCTATTTATAATGCAAGTACTAACCTACACATTTACTTGACAATGACATCCAATGACGTTGAAATGTCATTTGTTTGTTTCACTAATTTTTGTGTTGAAAATAGGTAGTAAAGCAACACTATGTATTTTTCAGTGCCATCATACTCCAATGATAGATGCTTTTGACATGAGCAAATTCGCTGCACCACAAGCAACGCTTATGCTTCTTTCTAGCCTTTCAAACCTCCCAAGTGCATCACATTTGATGATGAATTCTAAAGGTGAATCAATTGTTAAATACAATACTATCTTTTGAGCCCAAAATGAAATATACTAACAAAGCTTGTAAAAAATGCTAGTTTACAAATACACCAAAGTTTATCATCAGGTAAAATCAAAATCTTAACCTCAGTCTAATCCTAGTTGGAGGGTGTAATTCTAGTCCAAGTCAAATGCACGAGTTAATGAAGTGGAACCTGTTTAACATGGACAAGATGAGTGTCTGCATGTGGTTTCTAGGGGACATTAGGCTAGTGCCTATTACAGGGGTGTCCATCAATGCGACAGGTTCAACTGCAACATTATTAATAGAGAGTGTAACTCATAAAAATTAGTTTTAAAAGGGAATAGCCATTTTCGAATTTCCTCTATTGAAACCAAATCATGTGGTATTTAATACTAACCAGTGTGCTTACCAAAGTTTTATGTACCTTAGGATGAATTCATGTATTTAAAGGTGCTATTTAAAGGAACATGACTTACCTGTATGCTGTTTTACATTTTTTTAAAACTTAATTTGTTTTAATTATAATTTTTTCATCTCTTTACCTGTTGGAGACATAAATTCTGCATTCCGTCTGGACTTAACTCCATAGGCTAATCCACAGAATCTTAGGTAAGCCTGTCAATGATATCAACTGGCATATTAGATTAAAAATAGCAGTTACCTTATTTTAAATCCCAAAATTAAAATGTCTCCAAATCACTCAGGGTGTGATGACTGTGCTACATGGTTATGGCTCCCTATATGAATTGCTTTGGGTGCTTTCTTTGGCAGAAAGACTTCAATTTCTTATTTATAATTTTATTATAATTACAATAAATGAAAGCAAACTTTACCTCTGTACTTTTACAACTGGCAGCATCTGTTAAAAGAATGGTATCTGCAGGAGTCAAGAAGATAGCAGTCCTGTTATATTTATTTATTTATTTATTTATTTTGATTTTATTATGATTAACTTTTTACCAAGTTAACATAAGGAAAGTAACATGATGTTTCGACAAATGTAATGTCATCATTGTCAAATGAATAAATTTAAAATTATAGCAAGGCCTATTTATAGTTCTTAGAATGTCAGAAAATAAATTAAAGAACGTTACTGACATGAAGTTGTTGAAACTTCATGTTACTTAACTTACGTTAATTTTCTTGCTTAAATGGTTCTTTGAAATCATTTTTTAACAAGTTAATCATTCATTTAAAGGGAGGTACATCCTCAGAGACCCAGGGACGGCTAGTCACGACAATGCAATATTTTTCAGGCAAACAACAAAAATTTACTTTAAGAGCAGAACCTTTCACCAGAAAATATTGCATCATCCCCACTAGTAGCCCCTGGGACTCCAAGGAAAAGGGAGGTACAGTGGTCTAATAGTTACCGCACTAGACTCAAGTAGCCTTGAGTCCAAGCTGGGGTTGCTGTGAAGACACTTTTACTTTCAAAGTGCCTCACTCCACCAAGGTGAAAAATTGGAAATATATACCCAGGTTGGAAATATGATGATGAATGAGTTGCCTCCACTTGTCAGCGCTTTTGACCACAGCTGTAGCTATAGCCCATGATGCTAGCTCTATTTTAGCACATTCTCTTTCCACCATTCCCCTCGATGCTTTATGTGGCCTTCCTCATTCCCTTTCCTACTTGGTTCCAAGGTCATTGCCACAGGTGGCCGCTTGTTGCCAATTGTATTTCTGAGAGGTAACCCTGCTATAGCCTAGCATCTCATAAAAATAGATCTAATTTTAGACATCATCCCTCGTCAAGCATGATTCTAAATCAATCATTTCAAGTTTGGCAGTCCAGACACAGTGAATGTTTACGCCCGAGGTCTAACACAGTTGGTATCATTTGATCATTTTGTGAACTCACTAAATGAGGACAAGAACTTCAAACAAGGAGTTACCTAAGCAAAGGAAATCAAAGTTTGAAGTAGCCACAGTTACTGAGTCTGTACCTATTTTTGAGAGCATTATTAATAACAACTTGACAAAAACATAAGCGTAGAAGTTTGTGTTACGTACAAATCTATCAAACTTCAAATGATTGACAACGAATCATGCCAACATTTGAAAGCTATTTTCTTGTAGATCATGTTTTCCCAATGTGTGTTCACACTTGATGCAAATAATGACTGCAGCAGCATTGTAAAACAAAGTATACCTTTGCAGGGTTCATACAGCTCAACATTCTCAGGCCACACTCCTTGTTCAACGTCTATATGTACAAACACAACAGTATTTTAATTGCACAACTGAAGGTTCCTCAGAACATTTCTTAAAGGGGTACTATGACGAAAATCGAATCTTTCTTATCTAAGCCATTTTAACACATCAACAAGTGGTCTGTATGAGAAGAACGATGCTGTTTACTATTTCTAAATATCTCTTTTCGTTACAGAGATATTCAAGTTTTTTAAAATTTGCTAAGTGATGATGTCATATACTCACAAATAAAGACTGCAGCATCATTCGCACTTTGATATAGAGGACCCTAGAACCTGGAAATCTGTCTGCTTAAAATGTAATACGCCACGCAACCTTTCAGAGCCTATTTCGTGTTGTTATTAGTTTACTACATTTTACCATTTTATTCGAGTGTTTAGAACTTTGTTAATCTTGGGCCCACAGTAATCGGCGGCAGCTGTTGTGGACACCCTGCCATTACCCAGTAGTTGTTTTCTTTGTTTTTGTCCTCATGTTTGTCATAGTTTATTAGAAGGCGAAGTTTAATAAATAAATAAATAAATAAATAAAATAAATAAACTCAACCAAACTTTGGTCAATATGATAAAAAAAGATTTCTCAACCAATTATTATCAGAAATGTTTGATCCTTTGCGGTGAGATTCTACTAACTGTGCTCCACAGTAAAAGCCTAAAGTCCTGGCCAAACAGAGTGGCAAGTAGATGGAACTTGAAAACTTGGGTCTACTTGCAACTCCATTTGGCCAAGGCTTGCATGCACTTGTATTGACTTGTGATAACTTGTGCTCACTTTGGTTGAGATCAAATTTGCACGCAAGTCAAAGCAAGTTTTTCACCGTTTGGCCATCCAACCCATTAACCTATTATTAGCCAAAGAGATAGAAGATAGTCTGCCTTAAATTTGTTTTTGCTACTTGTGTGTACTTGCGAGGAAACTTGTGAGTCCATTTGGCCATCCAATTCAAGTTCAACTTGGGTCCATTTGCGACAAACTTGCCATTCCATTTGCATTGGCCAAGGCCTAAAACACAGGAAAAAAATAACGGATTCCCATTTTTGGATATTTTAGGGTATTTGAAGAATACCCACAAAAATCCCAAATTTGGAAGAGTGAGACAAGTCCCAATCAGAGAACTTGGTTGGGAATTCCCTGGTTGGGACTTGTCTCACTTTGCCAAATTTGGGATTTTTTTATGGGTATTCTTTAAATACCCTAAAATATCCAAAAATGGGAATCCGTTATTTTCTCATGTGAAAGTTTTGTTACCATGACAACATACAGAGTTCCAAACCTCCCCAATATTAAGGCTTTTCTGGACACCTTTGGCATTCCATTTTTATATTTGCTAATGATGCCCCGTATGCATGATCCAATAAGCATATAAATATGTCAGCAAGAGTTTGTGGCATCGTCTAACAGTTTTCAAGCTGAAAATCACTAAAGATCTTGAAATCAAGTGGCTGAGGACTAGAAAAGAGTGAGTTGCCATGGTAACAGAATTTTTATAGCCATAGGTGTGTTTCCTATTAGCCCACTAAGTTTCAATGGTCAGCGTTGCAATTTGGCCAAAATAGCTCTATTTATATAGTTACTATAATATTGAGTTGAGTGTATGATGTCATTGGTCATCTCATTTGCATACTTTACAGAAATTTTAAATTCAAAGATCTCCAGAACTAATGCAGATATTTACAAATGGTAAACAGCATATATTCTTTCATGGAGTTCTATATGATACACTTAAAAAATCCAGGGGTAAAAATTTGGTCATAGTACTACTTTAATTAAAATCTCTTCGTTTAAATTAGCTCTGTCAACTTACACTCAACAGACAATGTTTAATTTTCTGCTATCAATCAATTTAGCAGACCTTTCAAGAAACAGAAGCAAAGCTTGTGTCAACAGGTTCAAAAGATCAGTGGTTGAATACTAGATTCTGATTCATTTTGTTTGTCGTGCATTTCCAAGGTTTGTTGATTGCCATGATTGTAACGAGGATATAGGGCAGGAAAAAAAGCCAATTATCTGTTAGACAGTTGAGTTCTAAATACCAGTGAGAGTGACATGTTATTGGTTAGGCACAGGTGTGAAAACACTGCAAAGGTTGCTCCTCATTCAAATAAAAATATAAGTTCAGACGGTTTCCATCGTAACATGGCAACCACAGAGAAAAGCAATACGAAAATAGAACAAGAACTAAACAAAATCAAAACTTTCATCAATATCACTTGTTTCCACATTGGAATTCTTAACATATCACTTTATTTACGTTAACCATACTTGACAGTGTGAATTAAAAATAGCACAAAAATATGGGGTCAAGAGCCTTCCCCTGACACAATTAAGCACCATATCAGTGTGAAGCTTGGCAGAAAGGTTTTGAAAAGTTACCAAATGTGTTAATTTTATAAACACCTTCAACTGTAAGATGTTTTTGTAGCAGCTATAATTCAGTTAGTGAAATAAACTATTACGCCACTTTGTCACCCACCAGAAGTAACAGCAAACCCATTGCGACCTGCTCGGTTTCCTGAGTGTGCTTTGCATCGGCTACATGTATTAGCTTAGAGTTTTGATCAGTTCAAAGTATTCTCTGGGAACTTTGAGGTTGGCCAAAGTGTTTACCTTGATCTTAGTTCACAAAACCCAATAAATCTTAAGCATGATTATATCGCATACTCAAAATTCACCACCTGGCTTCATTTCCAAGAAATTTTCTCTGACAACCTTTGCGCACCTTTACGCATTCATCTTTGCAACTTTAATTGGGTATTTGTCTGCAATAAAATTTGCAATTTATATTTTTAAAGCAGGGCTTAGTGTGAAATCTGCTCATCAAATGTCAACATGCTTAAGGGCTATTAAAACCACTCTAGATTAAGACCATACTACCTGTCATAAAATCAGCCATCAATGATTATATAATTTAAATTTTACTTTCTGTATGCTTTGCACATTAAGGCGCAGTTTTATATATGAATTGTGTTCCCTCGCTGCAGCAAAAGCTTGATTACTGTACATTTGAGTCACTCTCTGATGAGCTATTAAATCATTTCAACTCCATAAACACTGACAAGATATATATGTAATTATGTAATAACTATATTAAAAAGGCACTGGATCGATCAGAGCAAATGTCAAACAGTGGATATTCCTGCATGGACAAACCACACTTATTGATATTATGAAGCTGGTACAATACAGCTTGGTGTCGATCATCTTTAAATTCTCAATATACCCAAAATAGGTATTTAACACTAATCGGACATACAAAAACTTAGTCAGTAATGGTGCTATCCATATGCCCAAAATATAATAAAATTTTATGCTATTATGACAAAAATTAAACTTAAGTGATGGCTGACTTCTATTCTATTTTCATTGCAATCCATTATTCCAATATAATGAAATTATTCAGTTCAAGTGCAAAGATAAATTAGTCACATGATATATATCTCTTAACTCAACAGCCAGTAAAAAAAAAAAGTTTACATGTATGGACAGTTAATGGATCAATCTAGAAAGTTACGTAATTAGTCACTTAGCAGAGATAACCCAAAGGCGCAGCGAGGGTTTATGGATTGTGTAAAATGGTGAATACATGTACACTGTATCATTCTTCTGTCTAAAGTTCTATTGTCTGAGGTGGGATCATTGCTTCTCT
>JAHPZR010044732.1:0-22500 GCA_019787425.1 Platygyra sinensis | reverse complement strand
AGCCAGCAGAGGCTCTCCCTCTGAAAAACAGCCTCTCTGATAAGCCACACACCCTAAGTTGTAAACACTACTGCCCAACCATCGCAGCTCATTTGTAGACAATGGAATGTCTGGATCATCAAGTGCACTGTGTATGAGCGTGCTTGCCTGTTGTGCCACTATAATGCAGTCTCTTAATAGGAGACTTCTGTGAAGAAATCAACAACAGCTGCTGAATGTACAATTATAATATTTAATTAATAATACATTTTTAAAGATTAAACATGCTTATTATACCTGGCTTTTCCACATTTTTTGAGAAAAATCAAAATACAGAGTAATGTAAGAGATTTCTTTTTTTTTGGGAGGGGGGGGAGGGAAGGGGGGCTAGTGAGGATGAATTTCTGGCTAGTTCATCATAGTTTAATAGAGATTCACAAAGGGCAAGCCAGAAATGATGTTTTCTTAGTAGCCTGCTTTCACTTTAGGTTATTCACAAAACAAACAAATCTTACTAACCTTGAATCCTTGCTGTACTCTTCTGTGACTTTCTCACTTTTCATTTGATCTTGATATGAAGAAATCACAAAATTCAGCGCAGTCAGTTGACGCACTGTTGTCTTCTGCAGCTGCTGCTTGGACTGTACAACCACGTCATCAGTGGCATTGGCTTTGTGCAGCACTGTCTTGATTAGTTCACATTGCAAAGAGAGAACTGCTGCATACAATTTGAGCAGCTGCACAGCATCTTGGAATGTTCTCTGCGAGAGATCTGTTTGACTGTTGTAAGCATTTTGTAAAGTACTTCTGAAATACTCCATAGAATCTGAGAGCAGTCTCAACACAGACGATGACAATGTCTTGTACTTAAGAAGCTGAGAAACTAGCTGGTTACTCTCCGACAACATCTGCCGATATGAATCCTCAGTCTGTGGCTTCGCATTTGCACTGCAGTTCAAGAAAATTGTAGCCTTGCACACTAAACAAACACAACAACAAACTTGGGAAGGTATCTGATGAAGCTTTGATTGGCCATTTTTGGAATGGTTGGTTTTCCTAGCAATTTCCAACAGTTTATCAAAAACATTCAAGGCCTGGGTTGATCTTTCTGCTTTGCCACAAATCCTACCATAATGAAACCCCAATTCAACTAAAACAAGCAACGAATCCTTTCCATTTGTAATCAGCTGTTCAGTCTTGACTATAAGCACCTCAAAAACAGACTCAAAAAAACTTGCTAACACTTTAAAATTGACATTCTTTTGTCCACAATCAATCTGATATTTTGTTCCACATTTAAGAGTTCTATCCACTACGCATTCCAGAGAAGAATTTGTAATTGCTTCAGCTTGGAAAAGCAATGACAGCTTTCTCCAGTCTAAAATGACACACAAGTGAGCTGCTCTTTGCACTGGAGTTACTTTCACTTCTTCTAACTTGCCTGCTCCTTGAAGCAGGGCATCAGACATACGCTTGGCAAGTGAAGACAGCTCCTTGTCCATTTTGTTACTGTCATAGTTTTTCCATGATTTCAGGAGTTGAATAAATTTAAGCAGGTGATTAGCGTGGCACAATGCCTTGTCAAATTGTGTCTTGGCTATAAGCTGCACAACAATCAGATAAAGGGTTTTGCCAAGCTGGTCCAGGGATGCTATAAACTTGAGGTAAGTTCCATTCTGAACAGATAATGTGTCATTGAGCAAGGTGCCCACTATATCAATAACAAATAGAAATGCTGGTTAGTAACTCTTTCAGGTCTTAGAGTATAAAATGACAATTCTCCTTACCAGCTAGTCAGTAGCACACATATTTCTCAAATATAGTTCTGAGCAATAAGCATTACATCATCAGAAAATCAAAATCCTTGACAATTAACTTGAAGTTCTCTTGATTCTTTCCAGCTGTTTGCTGGATAGCACAACTAAATTACTGTATGACTAGATGAATGACTGAGTAGTCCTGGTTCAAGCACTGATCATGGTCACAACATTAAATTTCAGGCTTCAAACTTCACTCCAACAGTGTCCCTTGCCAATAAAGGTTGCTAAACACTAGGGGGCAAGTCACGACACGACATAGGGACAAGTTGTAACAACATGTCATAGAAATATCAAAACACTTCTTTTACTTTTACGATTTTGCCATCATATGCACTAAAAGAAACCAATGTCAGACAACTCGCCCCCTGGATAATTCACCCCAGACAACTCGCCCCTGATCATCTGACTTGGTAATGGGTAAAAAAATGAAGAATAATTTGTACGACATTAAGTCTTGGGTTCGTATATTTAGCAGCTTGTTTGGCTAGGTAGTGGATAAAAGAATGAAGGGGCAAGTTGTCTGCGGCGAATTGTCCAGGGGGCGAGTTGTCCAGATACCAAAGAAACAGATTGAAAATTTTCCTCACAAAAATTCTCAAACTTGCCATGAAGCGTATCGTTCCGATGACTTGTCAACATGTCATGTCAGAGTGACTTGTGGCCTATTGTGTCCAGAGGGAGTAAAATTGTCCCAAGTAAATTCATGTCACTGAGACTGAAGGTAAGTGAAAGCCTTGTTAGCCACTGGCCTCAAATGTACACTTAAACTTTACCCTTACTCACCTAAATTCAAGGATTTAGTGACCTCATCAAGGCTATCTCCTTTTGCCTTCACTTTTTTCAAGGTCTCAATAGCACATCTTAGGAACTTGGTGACAAATACAGTGTATTTTGAAACAGTTTCCTCTGCTAATTTGCTGCCCACCTTACAGCCATTTTTGCTCTTCAATGGAGTTCGAAGAGGAGCAAGATAATTCTAAAACCATGCAAACAAGACAAAATATAAGTGTTTATCTCAACCTCATTCTTATCAAAATAAATGAGAATAAAGACTTCACCATTTCCACAACAAGGCAACTGCGACTCATAAATGTTTCATTCACCAGCTTTTTACGTTGTTTAACTTTCAATAATCTAAGCTTAAGTTCAAACTGAAATTTGTATTATTAGCTCTGTAATTCGTTTGAAATTCCAATAGAACGCGCTACAAGAAAGTTGACACATCCAGGTCTATCAAAAGAAACCAATACATCCTAAGGAAGAGAAGTTTAATTCGCATTTCATATCATGGTAAAAGTGTATAAGCTTAAACGCCCAAAAATTAGAACCTGAACTTGCACAAACCTTAGTATCCTCGAAAAGGCCGTCTGTTTCACCATTCAAAAGCGACTTCAAGATTCTTTCCCCCTCCATGTTTCTTATATGTTGTTTCCATTACCGTTTACTCCATTATTACAGTCGTGGCATTTACCGTGGAACAGTTCTTGTACTTTTGTGAGTGAATCGAGCGAATCACAAAGACAAGCTAACGAATCAAAAATGGCGCCTTCTTCTCGAAACAACAAAGTTCGTACCCAGCTCAGACCGCGCACGTTCCTAGTGCCAGGCTCCGCTCTGTATTCTTCTTTACCCGTAAAGATCAGGAGCGCTTTCCATTTGAATGGAAAAATCGGTTTTCCCGGTGGGAAACCAAATGGAACAGGTCTTTCCACAGAAAATTTTTCGAAAAAAAGGGAATACCTTTAGAGGTATTCCTCTTTTTTCGTTTTCACCGGAATTACCGAAAAATCACTGTACCATTTACTTTATCACACTAGTGCCATGCTCCTTGACAAAAATAAGCGATTTCGCTCGAGAATGGCGTCCTCCTTCATGTTTGAGTGTCCAATATGCGGTTTTCATTTTGAACAAGCGAAACGTTTTTTGAAGACACAGATCAGAGAAAAAGCAATCTTACCATTTGGCCACTAAATGTATTGATTTCTTAGGCCAGTACACTTTCTGTAACGAGCCGAACCACTCTCGCTACACTGCTACATTAAACATTAAATCGATCGGCAATTAGCCGCGTTTTCTCCTCGTTTGCAATGCACCACAAGAAGATTGAAACTTGTTTCCGTGCGCCTATAACTTGCCTTCCGATCGCCTTCCATGCCCACTATCTTCTTTTCTTACGGAAGTGGCTTTGAAATTCATCAATAGAATATAGAAGGGTACTGTTTGTTCGAAATACCCATGACACCGATTCAAACTTCTCCGGGCTTTGTTGCCATAGAAAACATGCATGCGCAAGTCATCTTCTTCTTCGATAAAGTGAAATGCGTAAATATCATCCAACAGCACTTCAAACACCACTGCAAATTCGCCAGCCATGTTTGTTGTTGCCAAGCTTTAGCACCCAGGCTCTCCCAGGAAAAAGTAAATTTTCGTCAAATGGTACAGCTGCTCCCGTTCCACTTTTTCCGGAGGAAAAATTGTACTGTTCCATCTGGAGCAAAATTCTCACCGGTTTTTCCAGTCAAAAGGAAAGCGCCCTTAAGTTTCTACCTGCCTTTGCATCGTTTAAAGCAAATCTTGTAAAACACTCTAAATCTATAGATAGACTGTTTTTTGGTTGTGGTTTAACTATTACATTTAACTTGAACAGTGATGGTTTAACATGTTTTTAGATGTTATTTTGGATATTTATTTGTTCAATAGTTATTTGTAACCTACAGTATATAAATTATCAGTATGCTTCTTTGCTTAAATTGATATGAATTACCTTTACAGATCTATTACACAGTTAGTTTATTTTGCAACCTTTTTTAGACCATACCGTTTCAATAATTCATTTATGCATAGCAGTACCACATCAGCTTGCGTTGTAGTATGTATGCATGTATACATGTATGTATGACATGTTACATTGTTTTAAATAACTTGAAGAAGAAAAAGATTTTCGTCCACTTTTCACAACAGAAAAGTCACAAAATTTGTATAGCAACATGCATGCGTTTCACTTTTTCCATTATTCCTGGGACCTCTCTCAGGCGCGGATCTACTCGGGAAAAATGTTGACCGATTTACTGAAAAACGAGCGCCGAAAGCGCAAGCTCCTAGGGGGATCCGGGGGCATGCTCCCCCGGGAAATTTTTTCAAATTTAAATTCCTGAAGTGCCCTTTCCTGGCTTTTTGAGTCAGTCAGACAATATATTTGCAAGTTCCATTCTCCTTGGATAAACCCTTTTAAATCTGCGAATTATTTCGTCAGTCAATGTTTATATTATAATGAATGTGCAGCGAGGCAAGTCCTGTCAATCTCGTCTGTGACATTGTGCTTCGTAAATATGTTCAGTCGCCTCAAAGCCGACAGAGAGATAATCTTTATTTTGACACGATCAGTTCATCAGCTAATAAAAATACACATCATATACACATTCCTTCACACTCGCATGTGGTGACTGGTAAGCTGAAAATATTTTGAGGCACTCTGTGATGTTAGGATACATCGTATGGTCGATCTCCTTCAAAGTTGCTGATGCAGTTGTTGGGACGGTCCTGGGATCTTGTCGTTCCCACTTTAGTTGCCTTAAACTCATCTTGGCATCGAGGCTCAAATTTGAGGGCAACGAATCTCCATGGAACGAAGAAAACCGGCCAAAGGACGTCATACATGTTTCTTTTGATGCCAGTAGCATTGATGGATTAGTAAATAGGCACTGCACTGCTGTTTCTTGGTCACCACTGCCAAATCGATTTTCCAGCTCATTGATCAGATGGTCAACCAAGGGAATCGTGAGATTTCTCCTTTTGTGGTCTTCTATTGTTTCAGCAGCGATGCTTGCACGGTTGCGCTGTACCTGACAGATTCTTAGTTTTTGCACAGTGATGCCCCGCTTCTCGGCAATTTGGCATGCTTCTTGAAACCATTTTGCATGTTTCTCTTCTACCTTCTGGCCCACAGAAGATAACGTTTTAAATACATCTCTAATGTCGCTAAAAACGTCCAGTATGTCACTGGATGTGCCTTGCATCTTAACTGTTAGCCCCTTACAGAACGCTAGAACTGCCTAGCACCATAGTTAGCACCATTAACTATGCTAGCACGAAGTCAAAATTAGCGATAGCCTAGTAATGGCTAACTGCTTTTCAAGGCTTAGTTGAATCTGCATTCCAACTTCTTTCTGTATTTGCTTCGAGGGTTTCCAGTGTTGCAACGATGGCTTCATAAAGCCAGAACGTGTCAATGACCCTTGTCTATTTCCGGTAATTGGCAAAAAAGAGTAAATAAAATATAAACGTCAAAACTATTTTCGAGATTTAACTTGCCGCTTACTTTTATTAAAAATATATACATATCAGGAGCCCATTGACATATCTATCTTTTGTTATGAAAATTCAAACCGATTTCCTTAAAACGGTGGAAACCGGTATGGATCCACGCCTGTCTCTAGTTACTGCTAGCGAGTCAGCAAGAAATATTTGAAGTAATAATCGTCCCTCCAATATCATCATTCGAGGAAATACGCCTGTTCTATACTCCAGAAGTCAGTATAACTTGAACACGTACGTCGAGTTCACCGTGCGATTGGTCTAAACACGTCGAAGCTTCCTTGAAGCTCACAGTTTTCCCCGAGCTACGCTCTCAGAAAACTGTTCTCTTCTCGGAACAGGTGATGTCTGCGGACAAATATCCTAGCTTATTATTCAACCAATTGTAACACTATCCAAATATGGTCATGATGCTCTCGATAGCTGTCATCCGTAGGTAACAGATATCCGGTGATATACATAGCTTCGTACGAGGGAAGAAAAAGTGAAGTGAAAAAATGTCGACAGAAAGGTTTAAAAATGTTACGAGCTTGAAAATCAATTTTGTTATCAATTTGTTGAATAATAAAACAATTATCCTGCTCAATCTCGCGGAATATCGACTGATTTTAGCCGACTCGGCCTACGGCCTCGTCGGCTAAGTATCAGACGATATTCCACGCGATTTCGCAGGATAATTGTTAAATAATTTCGCGCCAAATGGAGGCTATTGTTAATATATTTTCGCTTTCGTTTGTATGTCTGGATGCTGCTCAGTTGCAGCGGCCGAGTCCGCTAGAAAAGGAATTCCAATCAGACAATGAGTTATGGTGTTTAGGAAGGGCGAAAAACTAATATTTTTAGCCGTCAAAGAAGTTGAAAACACAGTCACTCTGAATCGTTCTAGACAGAGCAATCAGACTCGATTTTCGAATAGTATTTTTTAGGGGTAAAACGAGGCTTCCGAAACACGAGAAGTTCCGATAATTTTTTAAAAAGTCAACTTTAAGAGGAAGCTTGAAAGCTGCGTTTATCTCTAATCCAATATTTTTATTATACTTCACTTCAACCATTCTTTTCTTTCTCATAAAATTGATCATCCCAGCGATACACAAAAATTCAAGCCTAAATTTTTTCTCGAGGCTTTAACTTCACAACTGCTTTAGTAGTGTGACCGATCCTTCATGTCTTCATCTCCTTCTCAGAAGTTCAAATATACGATATTTCAGGTATTTACTCTCTCCCTAAATATTCAAAACTGAAGAGAAATGAATAGAAATCGTAACTGAAAAATTGCTTTATTAGGAACCAGTTAGCTGACCAGTCCAATTTTGGGTCTGGGCGAATCGTATTCCCGAGGGGGAGGTACTCCCTTATAAGGGCTTAATGGGGACGTGCGGCCAGCCAGGGTATGTTTTTCGGGATTTTTGTCTTAAACAGGGTATCGAATTTGTCATTTTTTGTCTTAATCAGGGTATCGATTTATCAATTTTTGTCTTAAATGGGATACCTTTTCTTGGAAGATAAATAGCAAAATTTTTACAAGCTCTTGTAAATTAATATTGACTTCCGTTGACTTTGGCATTGGTACCAGGAACATCAAATTTCCATTGATTACACAACAAGAAAGCCACAGAATTTATAACCGCAACTTTTAATCTATGTCTTAAACAGGGTATCAAATATCGGAATTCTGTCTTAAACAGGGTAAGAAAATCAGCAATATTTGTCTTAAACAGGGTCAGGGTATGAGGCACCTCCCCACCCAGGGATATATCGAGTACCCCCCCCCCCCCCCCCGGATCGTATTTCAGGCGACACGACGTGCTTCCCTTAGTCTGTACAACTAGGCTTTCTGCGTCTCATTCCTTTTTCGTCCTTCATTCTAGTAGGAAAAATGTTAGTTACACAATACAGCCTCCTGGTGTCACTGAAAGAAGTCGTTCAGGATTCTCATGACGAAGTGTTCAAGGTTTCTGTGATTTCTAACGACAGAGCTGAGGGAATCGTCGGGGAGATATCTGGTCAGGACTGCATGCAGATGACCAAATACTAACGCATCTAACTCTGTTGGCCTGAGAAAAAAAAGAAACAACGACCATTATTGGTTTAAGACAAGACAACATGCTACCCGAATGCCTCTGTATTTCCACAAGGTCTTTTGCCTCTCTTTGCTGATCTCTACAAGAAAGGTATCTAATTTAAATCAATATGAACTCTCCTTTCTCCGCGTGATATTAGGGTTAACTCAACGGGAGAAGGCAGAGTCAAGGATCAATTCCATGGGCATACTCAAAACACTTCTTCAACCCCTGAAAACACATTCATTACCGTTGCCCTTGTCTAGAAGTCCGGAAGCGAGTCACCTTGTTCAGTTCTGACTGGGAGTCCGAAAATATCTGACTTCTTGAAGAAGTAATCGCGCCTAACAGTAACTACTTAACACATGGCTTAATCAAGTGCCTTCCCAGGTCTTCACTTCTGAACATGTTCACTGTGTCTAAATAATCAAAATCGATCCTGCAACGGACTTGTACAGAGTCGCTCGTTACGTCAAGCTTGCGCAGTAAAACAAGCTCAATGTCAAGGTCATTCTCGTCCCCAGCGCTACTCATTTTAAAAAGTCCGCGTGACTAAAAGGGAAGCTCTGGGAACTAGCTAGAATGGTCTCTGTATGGTACAGGGTAGGGAGAATTCAGTGGCCACTAGACACCTAACAGGACATCACCAAAGACCAAAGACGTGATCGTTCGTCAAAGTTGCAAACTAGATGCACACAGTAATCTATGAACACTATCATTTACATAATATATTTAATTAATTCACTGCCTGGCTTCTCCTGTACTGATGAATATTCTAGGTTTTTTTTTGTCTCTTGCAAGAAAAGAAAGAAAGGCTGCCCTTGATGTTGTTATTGTGAAGTAATTGGATTATCCCTGAATTCTCAGGCCACCTTACCTATCATTTATGAAGAACTTGTTATTTCCAAGTTTTTCAGAAAGAGCCTGACAGGTTTGTTTAAACTCTTCAAGAACCTGTAGAGAGAACCAACATGTGATTCAAAAGAATAGGTCCGGAATGCGTACATGCGCCTGCTGCAGGTTCAATGCAGTAAATTTTAACGTTGGAGCACAATACAGTGAAACCAGTCTAGCGGATGTGGACTTTAGCCATTTTATTGCATGCAAACCTGCAAACATTTACATGTAGGATTATTTTACTTCCAAGTACATAGAAAGAAAAAGAAAACCATTTGGAGTGATGGCAATGTTTCAACAATTATCAGAGGTAGTCACTTTTAGGGTCATGCACCAGCCATAGATAATCATGACACAATGATAAAATAATGATTCTGATAAAAGAAAAAAATTAATTTTCTATAATTCTGCTCATAAGGGTGTTTGTATGGCCTTACAAAGATTGGTCAAGTTTTAAAAGCCTATTCAAGTTCCAAAAAAAAATTACATTTTACCTTGCAAAATGGATACATTATAAACAATCAAGACACTAATCAACTTAGAGGTGTCAACAACACAACAAACCAATCTCGTTCCCAGTGCCCACATGTCTTTTGGTCAGCACCAAGACATGGAGCTTTGGAATAAAAGTTTCCAGAGTACAAGAGTTTAGGAGTTCCAGGTTTCATGGCGCATGCGTGCCTTGGTTTACATGGCATCCAGAGATATAATGGATGTGGATGTGTTCCACAAAGGCATTTGATACACAGTGGAAAAACTAGGAAAGTCGAAATTTGGCTTTGACTGAAGAACAGCAGTATCAAATTTTAAAAGCAAAAGACATGTGGGCTCTGTGAACAAGATTGCACAACAAACATGGTGATTACAGTAGTATTGAAGGGACATTGTATTTTAGTCGATGAGCAGGCTCATGTTGGAGTACAATTACAAGCCCATGCGGCGAGCGCAAAATTGAGTGGCAAAGCCCTCAGTCTTGGCGCCTCTTCACCAGACACCTTCCCACCGGATCACTTTGCTCTTTCCCGCTCGTGCGCGACTCATAGGTGATTCTGCTTGCAGACCAATAATTTGTATATTTGAGTTTTGGATTGAAAGGCAGTATTTAATTAAACCTCAGTTTGTAGAACAACATAACCCACATCCATTCTTTGACTTTAGGTCTCTGTACCTCTCTCTCTGTCTTGTGATGCCAGCCATGAGCCTTCAGGTACTGACATACTTGCCACTGTTTTCTGTAGCTGAGAACAAGGTTAAGAGGAAAAGGAAATTGGCTGCCATACTGCTGCCTTGTTCGTGCTGCCCAGTCTTTCTTCCACCATAACATGTAAAGCTAAAAAAGGAACACGAAATTAAAAAAATGACAGAATGCAACAATGCAAGAAAAGAACCAGGTTTACACCAGGAGTAAATGCTAAACATTAACTTAAAACCGGTTTGAAAATCTTTAAAGTGATGATGGAAAAGAAGGAGTCCCCGAAACTCAGGCTGGACTCTAGAGTGGCAGAAATCAGGCCTAATGGTAACCTGGCAGAAAAATTTTCCATAGATGCCAAGTTTGTTAGAAATATTGAAGAAGGTTTTAAACTGATCAAATCTTCTCCAAAAGCTGTCACATATCTAACCAAAAATGTCTCAGGCATGTTTAACTTTCAAGAACATTTGGTGAGAATGGAATATCAGGCAAATTAAATAGACATGTATTTAGAAAACAGTCCGATGAAAGCACTATCTATCACAGAATAGATAGTGAGTAGCGTAGCCAATCAGAGAACAGCATTCATGATAGAATGCTAGTAGATTTATACTAAAACTCGTTAGTATAAATCTACTAGCGTTCTATCACGAATGCCATTCTCTGATTGGCTACGCTACTCACTATCTATTCTGTGATAGATAGTAAGTAGCGTAACAGTGTGCGCTTGTTAACAAAATGATGGCCGTTTCTAGGCGTTTTTGAAGTGTTGAGAAGAGGATTTAGATTAAGTTTTGAATGACTAGTAGATTTATACTAAAACAATTAGGGTAGATTATTCGCTCTCCATTTCTATAGCATGATAGTTGACTTGGGCTGCGTCCTCGTCAACTATCACGTGATAGAAATCTCGAGCTCATAATCTAATTGTTAAATAGAAACACGGTACATGTTTTCTATTTCTTAAACAAAGATAATTGATAAACAGGAAAATCCCAAGCACTCAAAGGCACTTGTAGTTGTACTCGGAAAAAGAAAACTACAGTTCTCGCATCCAAGCATCAAGTGCCACAATGTTTAAATTTTTCCAAAACAGTGATGACATTTTCATAGATTAATAGACCTAGCACAAGTCGACCTTTGCTAAATCCTTCGCTTATTCATCTTCTCAGTGATGCAAGAGGGCAGTCTTCGAACTACGAAGTCCCATGTGCGAGCGGAACCAACAGGCCATGAAAGAAGTATTTGAAACTTTTTAATCATCATGGCAGTTACCTTTGGACACTTCATGCCATTTTTGTGAATGCCAAAATTATTCACCAAACATGAAGAAAAACGATTGCTACTGGTGATTACAGGCAACAACCTATTTTCTGGTGCGCTATGTTTTGGAAAAGCAGTTCACCTGTACTTTTTCACAAGCAGTCCATCTTAGCAGTTGGAATTATAAAACTTGGACCACTCACGAATCCAATCAGATTCTTCTTGTCATTACAGACCAGTTTGCCATAAAATATAGACATTAAACCATATTATATCACACAGATCCTATGTTTCAGATTGACTACCTCAGCTGGAAGGAGAGAATTTTCAATCAGTGATATGTATGCCTTCTTTTCAGCTTTGTCCTGCATTTCCATCTCTGCACTTGTCGAGAATCCCTGTCAAAACACAATCATGATTCTTGTCAACATTCTATGCATCAAATGATGACAGAGACACTGGAGACCATGCCTAGAAAAAATGAACTTAGTGTTGCAATGATAGCTGTAACAGTCAGTGTGTCCATCAGTTTAAGAGCTACAATGGGCGACAAAAGTATTGAGACACTCGGTAGTAAAATTTGATATTTGAGCGTCTTAGTCACATTTCCCCACCCCCCCCTTTCCCCCAAAACAATGTTGATTTTCCTATTCCTTCACCTGCACAGACCACAGCGCTTACATAACATTGAAATGGGGAGGGGGGGGGGGGGGTGGTATCACTGAATTAACGTGTCTCAACTACTTTTGTCATATTCACTATAGTTCCAGGTGAATATGTTAAGAAGCCATAAACTGCGATTTGTGGTAAACCATTGATGGACTAACATGGAGAAAAAATACCGGTACCTAGATTTTACTTAGTCACTTACCTTTGCCTCGATATAAGATGTTATCCCTTGAAAATCACCAGTAAGATCCCTGTCTGCTCTCAGGAAAGGAACATTACCTTAAAACAGAAATTATAACATATAGCTATTAACTGCTGAGGAAGGATTTTCAACACAAAAATTAGTTAAATGCAATAGTAAACTTGACTGTCTAATAATGTATGAAATGTTATGTATCAGAGATCTTAAGCCAGTACTCAATACTTGAAGTCAGACTCAATCAGAGCAAATTTGTTTGTTTAAGTAACATACATTAGTTTCCTGATAGTCACGTTTTCCTGTTTTTTTTTTGTTTTTTTTTTTGTCATTTAACGTATTTTGCCACCTTGGGTGCATAACTTTATAAATCTATTTATAATGCAAGTACTAACCTACACATTTACTTGACAATGACATCCAATGACGTTGAAATGTCATTTGTTTGTTTCACTAATTTTTGTGTTGAAAATAGGTAGTAAAGCAACACTATGTATTTTTCAGTGCCATCATACTCCAATGATAGATGCTTTTGACATGAGCAAATTCGCTGCACCACAAGCAACGCTTATGCTTCTTTCTAGCCTTTCAAACCTCCCAAGTGCATCACATTTGATGATGAATTCTAAAGGTGAATCAATTGTTAAATACAATACTATCTTTTGAGCCCAAAATGAAATATACTAACAAAGCTTGTAAAAAATGCTAGTTTACAAATACACCAAAGTTTATCATCAGGTAAAATCAAAATCTTAACCTCAGTCTAATCCTAGTTGGAGGGTGTAATTCTAGTCCAAGTCAAATGCACGAGTTAATGAAGTGGAACCTGTTTAACATGGACAAGATGAGTGTCTGCATGTGGTTTCTAGGGGACATTAGGCTAGTGCCTATTACAGGGGTGTCCATCAATGCGACAGGTTCAACTGCAACATTATTAATAGAGAGTGTAACTCATAAAAATTAGTTTTAAAAGGGAATAGCCATTTTCGAATTTCCTCTATTGAAACCAAATCATGTGGTATTTAATACTAACCAGTGTGCTTACCAAAGTTTTATGTACCTTAGGATGAATTCATGTATTTAAAGGTGCTATTTAAAGGAACATGACTTACCTGTATGCTGTTTTACATTTTTTTAAAACTTAATTTGTTTTAATTATAATTTTTTCATCTCTTTACCTGTTGGAGACATAAATTCTGCATTCCGTCTGGACTTAACTCCATAGGCTAATCCACAGAATCTTAGGTAAGCCTGTCAATGATATCAACTGGCATATTAGATTAAAAATAGCAGTTACCTTATTTTAAATCCCAAAATTAAAATGTCTCCAAATCACTCAGGGTGTGATGACTGTGCTACATGGTTATGGCTCCCTATATGAATTGCTTTGGGTGCTTTCTTTGGCAGAAAGACTTCAATTTCTTATTTATAATTTTATTATAATTACAATAAATGAAAGCAAACTTTACCTCTGTACTTTTACAACTGGCAGCATCTGTTAAAAGAATGGTATCTGCAGGAGTCAAGAAGATAGCAGTCCTGTTATATTTATTTATTTATTTATTTATTTTGATTTTATTATGATTAACTTTTTACCAAGTTAACATAAGGAAAGTAACATGATGTTTCGACAAATGTAATGTCATCATTGTCAAATGAATAAATTTAAAATTATAGCAAGGCCTATTTATAGTTCTTAGAATGTCAGAAAATAAATTAAAGAACGTTACTGACATGAAGTTGTTGAAACTTCATGTTACTTAACTTACGTTAATTTTCTTGCTTAAATGGTTCTTTGAAATCATTTTTTAACAAGTTAATCATTCATTTAAAGGGAGGTACATCCTCAGAGACCCAGGGACGGCTAGTCACGACAATGCAATATTTTTCAGGCAAACAACAAAAATTTACTTTAAGAGCAGAACCTTTCACCAGAAAATATTGCATCATCCCCACTAGTAGCCCCTGGGACTCCAAGGAAAAGGGAGGTACAGTGGTCTAATAGTTACCGCACTAGACTCAAGTAGCCTTGAGTCCAAGCTGGGGTTGCTGTGAAGACACTTTTACTTTCAAAGTGCCTCACTCCACCAAGGTGAAAAATTGGAAATATATACCCAGGTTGGAAATATGATGATGAATGAGTTGCCTCCACTTGTCAGCGCTTTTGACCACAGCTGTAGCTATAGCCCATGATGCTAGCTCTATTTTAGCACATTCTCTTTCCACCATTCCCCTCGATGCTTTATGTGGCCTTCCTCATTCCCTTTCCTACTTGGTTCCAAGGTCATTGCCACAGGTGGCCGCTTGTTGCCAATTGTATTTCTGAGAGGTAACCCTGCTATAGCCTAGCATCTCATAAAAATAGATCTAATTTTAGACATCATCCCTCGTCAAGCATGATTCTAAATCAATCATTTCAAGTTTGGCAGTCCAGACACAGTGAATGTTTACGCCCGAGGTCTAACACAGTTGGTATCATTTGATCATTTTGTGAACTCACTAAATGAGGACAAGAACTTCAAACAAGGAGTTACCTAAGCAAAGGAAATCAAAGTTTGAAGTAGCCACAGTTACTGAGTCTGTACCTATTTTTGAGAGCATTATTAATAACAACTTGACAAAAACATAAGCGTAGAAGTTTGTGTTACGTACAAATCTATCAAACTTCAAATGATTGACAACGAATCATGCCAACATTTGAAAGCTATTTTCTTGTAGATCATGTTTTCCCAATGTGTGTTCACACTTGATGCAAATAATGACTGCAGCAGCATTGTAAAACAAAGTATACCTTTGCAGGGTTCATACAGCTCAACATTCTCAGGCCACACTCCTTGTTCAACGTCTATATGTACAAACACAACAGTATTTTAATTGCACAACTGAAGGTTCCTCAGAACATTTCTTAAAGGGGTACTATGACGAAAATCGAATCTTTCTTATCTAAGCCATTTTAACACATCAACAAGTGGTCTGTATGAGAAGAACGATGCTGTTTACTATTTCTAAATATCTCTTTTCGTTACAGAGATATTCAAGTTTTTTAAAATTTGCTAAGTGATGATGTCATATACTCACAAATAAAGACTGCAGCATCATTCGCACTTTGATATAGAGGACCCTAGAACCTGGAAATCTGTCTGCTTAAAATGTAATACGCCACGCAACCTTTCAGAGCCTATTTCGTGTTGTTATTAGTTTACTACATTTTACCATTTTATTCGAGTGTTTAGAACTTTGTTAATCTTGGGCCCACAGTAATCGGCGGCAGCTGTTGTGGACACCCTGCCATTACCCAGTAGTTGTTTTCTTTGTTTTTGTCCTCATGTTTGTCATAGTTTATTAGAAGGCGAAGTTTAATAAATAAATAAATAAATAAATAAAATAAATAAACTCAACCAAACTTTGGTCAATATGATAAAAAAAGATTTCTCAACCAATTATTATCAGAAATGTTTGATCCTTTGCGGTGAGATTCTACTAACTGTGCTCCACAGTAAAAGCCTAAAGTCCTGGCCAAACAGAGTGGCAAGTAGATGGAACTTGAAAACTTGGGTCTACTTGCAACTCCATTTGGCCAAGGCTTGCATGCACTTGTATTGACTTGTGATAACTTGTGCTCACTTTGGTTGAGATCAAATTTGCACGCAAGTCAAAGCAAGTTTTTCACCGTTTGGCCATCCAACCCATTAACCTATTATTAGCCAAAGAGATAGAAGATAGTCTGCCTTAAATTTGTTTTTGCTACTTGTGTGTACTTGCGAGGAAACTTGTGAGTCCATTTGGCCATCCAATTCAAGTTCAACTTGGGTCCATTTGCGACAACTTGCCATTCCATTTGCATTGGCCAAGGCCTAAAACACAGGAAAAAAATAACGGATTCCCATTTTTGGATATTTTAGGGTATTTGAAGAATACCCACAAAAATCCCAAATTTGGAAGAGTGAGACAAGTCCCAATCAGAGAACTTGGTTGGGAATTCCCTGGTTGGGACTTGTCTCACTTTGCCAAATTTGGGATTTTTTTATGGGTATTCTTTAAATACCCTAAAATATCCAAAAATGGGAATCCGTTATTTTCTCATGTGAAAGTTTTGTTACCATGACAACATACAGAGTTCCAAACCTCCCCAATATTAAGGCTTTTCTGGACACCTTTGGCATTCCATTTTTATATTTGCTAATGATGCCCCGTATGCATGATCCAATAAGCATATAAATATGTCAGCAAGAGTTTGTGGCATCGTCTAACAGTTTTCAAGCTGAAAATCACTAAAGATCTTGAAATCAAGTGGCTGAGGACTAGAAAAGAGTGAGTTGCCATGGTAACAGAATTTTTATAGCCATAGGTGTGTTTCCTATTAGCCCACTAAGTTTCAATGGTCAGCGTTGCAATTTGGCCAAAATAGCTCTATTTATATAGTTACTATAATATTGAGTTGAGTGTATGATGTCATTGGTCATCTCATTTGCATACTTTACAGAAATTTTAAATTCAAAGATCTCCAGAACTAATGCAGATATTTACAAATGGTAAACAGCATATATTCTTTCATGGAGTTCTATATGATACACTTAAAAAATCCAGGGGTAAAAATTTGGTCATAGTACTACTTTAATTAAATCTCTTCGTTTAAATTAGCTCTGTCAACTTACACTCAACAGACAATGTTTAATTTTCTGCTATCAATCAATTTAGCAGACCTTTCAAGAAACAGAAGCAAAGCTTGTGTCAACAGGTTCAAAAGATCAGTGGTTGAATACTAGATTCTGATTCATTTTGTTTGTCGTGCATTTCCAAGGTTTGTTGATTGCCATGATTGTAACGAGGATATAGGGCAGGAAAAAAAGCCAATTATCTGTTAGACAGTTGAGTTCTAAATACCAGTGAGAGTGACATGTTATTGGTTAGGCACAGGTGTGAAAACACTGCAAAGGTTGCTCCTCATTCAAATAAAAATATAAGTTCAGACGGTTTCCATCGTAACATGGCAACCACAGAGAAAAGCAATACGAAAATAGAACAAGAACTAAACAAAATCAAAACTTTCATCAATATCACTTGTTTCCACATTGGAATTCTTAACATATCACTTTATTTACGTTAACCATACTTGACAGTGTGAATTAAAAATAGCACAAAAATATGGGTCAAGAGCCTTCCCCTGACACAATTAAGCACCATATCAGTGTGAAGCTTGGCAGAAAGGTTTTGAAAAGTTACCAAATGTGTTAATTTTATAAACACCTTCAACTGTAAGATGTTTTTGTAGCAGCTATAATTCAGTTAGTGAAATAAACTATTACGCCACTTTGTCACCCACCAGAAGTAACAGCAAACCCATTGCGACCTGCTCGGTTTCCTGAGTGTGCTTTGCATCGGCTACATGTATTAGCTTAGAGTTTTGATCAGTTCAAAGTATTCTCTGGGAACTTTGAGGTTGCCAAAGTGTTTACCTTGATCTTAGTTCACAAAACCCAATAAATCTTAAGCATGATTATATCGCATACTCAAAATTCACCACCTGGCTTCATTTCCAGGAAATTTTCTCTGACAACCTTTGCGCACCTTTACGCATTCAGCTTTAATTGGGAAATTGTCTGCAATAAAATTTGCAATTTATATTTTTAAAGCAGGGCTTAATGATAAAATCTGCTCATCTAACGTCATCATGCTTAAGGGCTATTAAAACTACTCTAGATGAAGACATTATAATATTACCTCTCATAAAATCAGCCATCAGTGATTATATAATTTAAATTTTACTTTCTGCATGCTTTGCACATTAAGGCACAGTTTTATATATGAATTGTGTTCCCTTGCTGCGGCAAAGGCTTGATTACTGTACATTTGAGTCAATCTCTGACAATCTATTAAATCATTTCAACTCCATAAACACTAACAAGATATACATGTAATTATGTAATAACTATATTAAAAAGCTACTGGATCGATCAGAGCAAATGTCAAACAGTAGATATTCCTGCAAGGACAAACCACACTTATTGATATTATGAAGCTGGTACAATACATCTTGGTGTCGATCATCTTTAAATTCTCAATATACCCAAAATAGGTATTTAACACTAATCGGACACACAAAAACTTAGTCAGTAATGGTGCTATCCATATGCCCAAAATATAATAAAATTTTATGCTATTATGACAAAAATTAAACTAAAGTGATGGCTGACTTCTATTCTATTTTCATTGCGATCCATTATTTCAATATAATGAAATTATTCAGTTCAAGTGCAAAGATAAATTAGTCACATGATATATCTCTCTTAACTCAACAGCCAGTAAAAAAAAAAAGTTTACATGTATGGACAGTTAATGGATCAATCTAGAAAGTTACATAATTAGTCACTTAGCAGAGATAACCCAAAGGTGCAGCGAGGGTTTATGGATGGTGTAAAATGGTGAATACATGTACACTGTATCATTCTTCTGTCTAAAGTTCTATTGTCTGAGGTGGGATCATTGCTTCTCTTTATATTTTTTTTTTACGTCGTAACTGGTGACTGTTTTACATCTCACATGAGCGGCGAGAGTGTATAACATGAATTTGCAAAATTAATAAAATCAATAAAGCCTAGAGTAAATTTGACTTATTGCTGGAAACAAATTATCCTTTAAGCAATGGAACACATTTCCAAAGAAAGATGGAGTATAAGCCGTTTAGCCGTTAAGTTCTTAAGCCCCTTGCCCTGTTGCCGGTAACGTGGAGTTTTCGACTACAGAACACCTGGTTGAGAACCAAAAGGTTCGGGGCTAATTTGACTTGGTGGCCAAACGACCGGATACCAAATTTCAACGGATACAGCGTGCACTTATCGGTCGAATATACAACAAAAGGGAAGTTCTGCCAGGCTATTAATATCTGTAATCTGCTTTTTATAAACTTTGATCTGCATAATCTTTCTTATTAAGCTTATATTACAGAGAACATTTTATAGTATTGCACTTTTTGCGGCGTCACGAGACAAGGTTTTTCATTTAATAACCCTAAATTGAGGCGCGAAAAGAATATATGTCTTAACGTTTCGAATATGATTACAATAACAAAGATATTTTGCCTAGAAACTTACTCAGTGCAGCGATAACTGCATCAGTCATCGGTCCTCCGGCCGCCATCTAAAAACACGCAAGAAGATGGGAACTAGTTGTAGTTTCCGTCGTTTTCCTTGGTTTCATAAAAAAAGTTATTGGTTTCAATTGAAGTTAATACAGAAAAACCAAGAACTAAAGATGAAATAAGTTTCTCTTCAGCTGTCTAGTCAAGGTGAAAAAAATGGCCTGAGTAGTTTGACAGGATGTTGTTCTGGAAACCGGCCAACTGTGAATGCGCGAAGCCTGGACTTGAATACTCAAATTTCAAAATTTTGGTTCAAAGTTCGTCACTGGAGCCCTCCCTCCCACACTTCCTCTGTCACGTTTTGAAATTCAGTCTGAAATATTTGTCAACATCCTCGACACTCTGGAGCACGACGAAACGCTTATAAACCTGGCTCCCCTCACGTGTTCCTTAGTATTCTGTATCGCTTGCGCGAAAGCCAATGAATTCTCCTTGGGACGAAAATAAGAAACGGCAAAACGAAGAATCCTCCACGCCAGAAGGTGAAACGAAGCTGCTGGAAGCGAGTACGGTGAAGTGTTTTCCCGCTGTCAAACGCAGTTTTCGTCAAAAACACTGTAACTGGAGGTGGAGATGGAAATACTTCACCAGGTAGGTTTTCACGATTTGTTATTTAGAAGCAAGTGTATCACCTTACGAGAGTAGTTTTACTCGAATTGGCGGCAATCAAAGCAAATCGGTGGTACTTCACTTTACACTAAACTTATATTTTACGGAAATAAACTCCCTGGTGATTTCAGAGGCAAACATCAGATAGTAGTGTGTTAACATTAGCTTAATCAATACGATTTACGTATACAACACTATCATCCACAAAGCTGTTACTCAAAATTAAAACGTATAAGCGTTTTTGCGGGAGAAGTATGTTTCTTTGTTAATTATGGGCGTCAAGACATTTCCCTCTTTAGTATGCAGAAAACGCTGGTAAAAAAAAAACTTTGCAAGCAGATGGTTTCGTGTTCAAGTTCGCTTACAGGATTCGGCTTGTCGACTTATATTTCGCAACCATTCAATAAACTTTCTTCGATATATTTCACCTCGCCTAAATGGTTTACTTGTAAGTTTCCTTCGCTCAATTCTCTCTCTTATAAATTGTGTGGTTAACATCTGAGGTACAGAGAACTCAAGCTCCTCGAAATATTCAAAATGTACAAAATGGGAGACTATATACGAGGATGCATGCTGTAAACATTTATACTCTTATAATCGAATTAGAAAACGCCAGTGAGTAATGTCTAAAGAAAACAAGCCGAGGCTTGATTTTCGGTACTTTTTTTTACCACGCTTGAACGACTGACCAATTTATTCTCAAAACTAAACAATCGCCTATTCATATTTTATAGCTCGCACGACCACAAAAAGCTAAACAACTTTCATTCTTGAAGTGTCAGAATTAATAAATTTAATTTTAACACAGTATTCCCGCCCGACTATGTTGTTTTTAGACCATTTTCGCGTTAGAGTATGTGTTGTAAATTCGATTTTCGCGAGATTGGTTACTTTCTAGTTACTGCGAAAACACGTATACGTCGTACTGGGTTTTAAGTTTGCTGCATGCCACCGAAAAATTATGTTGTAATGCGAAATTTTGTCGAAAACTTTTAGCGTTGACCTTAGCCCACTGTTATGACTAACTAGGGCTTTACAGAGTACCATGGGAAATTTACTGTTCATCACCAAACACACGTGTAGTCCTTGAAAAAATAGAGCGGATTTGCATTGATTCAGTTGATATCGGATATCTATTGTTTTCTCCTAATGAAGGCAGCGCTTGCCAGAGTTCTTTCCAAACAAACTGCATTCAGTCGAGCGACTCTTACACAATGAACATTGAAGCAAATTTTGCAAATCAAAGTTGAAGTAGACGTGGAATATTTGCTCTCAAATGAGAAATCAAAAGTACTGGATTTGGGCTTTTTCCCGTTATATAACAGTGAAGCAGGGAGCGCTTTGTATTGTTGTTTATCCCAGAACAATACAATTTAAAAGTAAATTTAAAAGTGTTGTGAAAGTGTTTTTAATTTGAATTTTTCTTTCAAGTGCAAATGAGGCAATGCAATTTCACCTAACTGATATTTCCTTACATATCCTGTGAGCTTAATTTTGAAATTCTTTGTTGTGCATCTTGATGCACTGATGTCACCAATGGTTTTCCATCTTATACTTTCCTGACTCTTTTTTTAATACTTGACTGTATGCATCTATGCCACCTTTCTTGGATTATCCGACAGTCTCCCAGATGCAGACCAAAGTTCCTGGTCTCCCATACAGATCATCCTATACAAATCACCAAATATCTCGGACAGTCTAGAGGAAAGTGCGTAAAAAATCGTGAGTCCTGTTAAGTTCTAGCCAGAAAAGCTGTAAAGTACTTTTATTATGAGCCTAAAAATTGATTGTCTTTTTACTTCTCCCTCAGGGCTCTACAGCCAATTTCAGAGCAAGGGGAAAATACGAAAGATGACACAAGTAAAGTTGATGAGAATGGTGGACACTCAGCTATTGATGGCGGCAGTGAAACTAGTTCAGATTCCCTAGAGACAAAAGAGCAAGAAAATCTAGATTCAAGTAATCAACATTTAGAAGATTGTAGACATAATGTTCACAATGACAACAAATCTGATGACAGCAACGAAACGGTTCATTCTAAGGAAGACTACAGTGCTTGTATCAAACTAATAGAAAAGTTCCAGGAGGCGGTATTAGACAATGCAGTAAGAGTAATACAAGCTGCATATAAGCAGTTCAGGGAAAGACGTAGATTTCTGAAGCTAAAGAAATCAGCGACAGTTATACAAAGGAGTGTGAGACAATGGCTTGTATTAAGACACTCTAAAGGATTACCTGCACTTCCGTCTACAAAACCTGATTGTGAACATGACAATGGAGTGCAGGAGAACTGTTGTGATGACAGTAAGCTGGAGAGAGAAATTTCCTCCTGTCATATTGAAAGCGAAGATCCAGTAGAACAA
>JAHPZR010044730.1:0-12898 GCA_019787425.1 Platygyra sinensis | reverse complement strand
TGATCAAGACGCCCCAAACAGTAAGCACAGAAAAACTTTGACCATGTGTAATGGCACACACATAAATTACAACAGTAACTGTTGATGCGGGCTCACATGAAACTGCTCAGCACCAGGCCTACAAAGGTAATGCCAAACCCTATCAGGAAATGCCACAGCAAGCTACCAAAAACGGTAATGAACGCCAACACCACGCTAACTACTATGCAACATGCTCCTAGTTGTTAACTAAGTTAAATAAGTACATTTAACCTCATATTACTGATCACCTCCATAATCCAAACACTCAGTTCTGGCCCTTTGGTGTCTGTATTAGGTTTGAATATATGCCATAAAGAACATTGTAGGCTGGGTAGTTATTGTAACTTAGGTAATCATCCCTACAGTTTATAGTGGATAACTAACTGTGATTGATGTCTCTGGTTTTTTTTTTTTTCTTGTCTGATTTAGAACTCTGTGCAGTGCCTTTGCAGAACTGGAAGATGCTAAAGATGTTGTGGGTAACCAGCTGTGTTTGGTTCTTCAAGAGGAGCTTGCTTGTTACAAGGCGAAAAGGTTTGTGTCTTCATTTTTAGACAGCTGATGCACACAATTTTGCACTGAATGGGAAGGGCTTGAGAGCTGTAGCAAAAAAAAACTGAGGCATTGTTCATGGTTAAGTTCTCTTCCTAGATATTCAGGGTGTTGATGATGGCTATGAACAAAAATAAAAAACAACAACAAAAAGAACCGAGTCCCAGTGTGCATGTTATGAGCTACAACCTTGCATGTACATACACATGGAGTGCTGTTCCTCTGAATGGAAGCAAAAAATATTTTGTGATGAACCGCCCATCTGTGGCAATTTCATTTTTGACAAAATTCTTTGTAATGTTTTCTATTTTCAGTTATGACACTGCAGTAGAGCAAGTTTCAGTCATCAAGCAGCTAACAGAGCTGTTTATTGTTCAAGAGGATGAATTTCAATATGGCTCTGCCATGTTGGATCTCGCCATAGCACTGGATAGCTTGGTAGATGTAGATCTTGGAGAAGACAAGTGAGCATAACATACAACAATACTCCTAGTTGCTATGGGAACCCCCTACAACACTATTTATGTTTTCTCACAAGACCTACATGTAGTCTTGTTAAGGAAGAAGCTGTTACATACCTCTTACTAACCGAGTTCAAGGTCTGTACTGTAAGTTACGGACCGAGTTTTCCCCCTGCTATTTATGGCCTGCGGGCTTCGCGCTTGGGCCATAAATCGCAGGAGGATTGAGGATCCATAACTTACAGCACAGACCAAGAAAACAAGGTAAGTAAGATATTTATTATATCTCTGTTGTGTGTCTGAAGGGTTTGGGAACGATTTCCATTCATGAGGGACGGCTTAAAATTTCTGAAGCAGGTCAAAAGCAAAACGAATCAGTTTGAGATCGTTTTTAAGTCTTTAGCACGCTTTCATACACAATTTAGAGTAAAAGAAAGTTTCAAACTTTTATTTGCAGTATAAGTTGAGAAAATTTGGCGATAAATAAATAATTACGCAACAGTTTGGCAACAAAAAAGCTTAAGTTTTAATAGCAGTCAGGAGAGTACGGACCACAAAATTGACCAATCACAGTGCACATACTAAACGTAGAGATATAATAATGAAGCCTGTATCCTAATCTACATGTAAGACCAATACAGAAATACTTGGGTTTGCAGAATGTTGAGATCTGCGAAAAAAGAGAAGCTTAAAAACCTCAAACATCAGTTGGCGATAAACATGTCACACTACTAAGAATATTACCTTAAACCTCTGTTGTTAAGATCAAAATTGTTTGTTTAACAATATCAACAGAAGAACATGTATCTTGCAGTTCATTAGGAAGTGACACCCAAACAGCAATTATGTTGATATGCACTCAGATTCTCCTGATTGATTCTATAATATATGTAGGAAATCCAGTAGTAAGAAAACAACTGCTGATTGCTGTCTCTCTCCTCTTAAACCTGTTGCTCTTAAACCGTTAACATGTACCTTCTTGATTTAATGTTCATAGGTCTGCACTTGAGTTCTGCCAAGAAGCTGTCTCAATTCTTGAACAATTATCAGACAGGGCAACTGATGAAGATGATGAGGAAAACTTTCCTTCATCATTTATTCAAGACAGACTTGCCGTAGCATATCTATGGCTAGCCTTGTTGGAACACAAAAGTGGAATGGAAGCAGCACCAAAATTCAGTGAGAGTTTTGAGGCTGAAGAGGTGCACATATCATTTTTAAGTTCTTTGGAAGTACAGAATTTCATTCAAACTCTACTCGGAGTTAACATTTTTATTAGTCCAGTGGGGAGTAGCACTGTGTTACTCACTGAGTTTCTTGTTTAAAATAACTTGTCTTGAAAGTTAGTCTTTTCCAGTGTTTTTGGTAATTGTCTAAGGTCATACAGAAGGTGTACCAAAAGCAGAGGACAAAGTCATCTTCTTGGCTGGCTTCCATCCTTGTTTCCAAAACCATCTCTTGACTACTGATCTCTCCTTCATCTTTCAAATGAAACCCTTGTTGTACAATTATTTTTAGATGGAAGTTGTCCATCTGGAGCAGCCATTTGTATCGTCCCTTTACTTGGCATTGGACACATGGACAGTGTTGGTCAGTAAATCAACTTGCCAGGACACTAATAGAGAGGTTTGTTTATAAACATACATTGGATGAGGTTGTCAGTCAAAGCCAAAGGCTGGGGCTGATAACTCTCATTAAAACCTTGATTATTCTGGATATCACTAAGACTGAATCTAACATTCGTTTTATTATATACATGTACTAACCCAAAAAATGGAACTCATGTTTTTGCTACTTCACTGACAGCAAGCAACGCAAAGTACAGTACATGAAGTTGACACTATTACCCTTAGAAATCATGTGCTGTGGTCATACATGACATGATTACCCTTGACCTCATGTGTCCTACACAAGATAGGATCTGCAGTTAGATGACCACACAGGCACTGATTTCGGAAATTCACTTTACTCTTCTGGCCAATCAGATAAGAGATAGTGAGTTCAATGTATAATAATATATGTAGTAGGGGTACATGCTGTCCAGTTTGGAAATAATTGGATGAAAAAATTAGATGAAGCTGCAGGCCAAGCTGACATGTAACTGCTGCAAAGTTCCTAAAGTAATGACTCCTATTACTTTTGGACTTAGCAGACCTTTCGTATTGCTTCTTTCGGATCTTCACTACTAATATATAGATTTAGGTGAGCCTAAAAGCGTAGCTCCTTGGCCGGGTTGTTCAGTGCCCGATTAAGCTAACCCAGGAAAAAGTAGAATTTTGATTTGAGTTTTGTAACTTTGCGGTGAGGTTTTCTGCTTTGAGTTTTATAATCACCATATACACAAAACAAAGCTGCAAAAAAAACATTTGTATAGAAGAAAAAGTTATAATTAAAATAAATTTGAATACTGGGATAGCGTAAACTAGCTTCCAAACAATCCTGCCCTGTTTTCAACAAGTTAACCTGACATGAGCCCAAGATCCAATCGAAAACCAGCACTTGATCAGCGGTCAATTTCAAAAAAATATGTGACCTCGATGAGTTGTAGGCTTGAGCCTGCGATAGGGTCACGTGATACTGGTCAGCAGATACCTTGTTTTGACAGGTGTCAACTGATGATGACATGAATGTCCAATATCAAAAAAGTACACGGTAAACCAATGCTGCATGTCTCTGTCAACCTATTATTTGGAGTATGGCCGCCATGTTAAGCGACTCACGAGCAGTGCCGCTAGCCATGATAACCATGAGAAAATCAACTCATGGGTTTCCTTTTCTTTCCTATATGAGTATGGGGCTCTGCTTGGCGGCCCCTCGGGCTGCCGGAGCTCCACTAATAGGGGTGGCTACTTTCAGGTAGCTAAATTGTGTACCATTTTGGGCTCTTTGAAGTCGTGGTTATAAAATAGTGATGAAGGTGAAGTCATACACACTTTTTTATTCAGAGAAACTTATTACATTTTAAATATTATTACTTTGAATAATAATTCAAAAGAATCAATCTACTTTAGCAGCAGTCAGTTCCCATTAATACCAGTAACATTAAATTGTATTGTGAGCTGCTGGAGTTAGTTGTTGCAGGCTTTCCTTCTTGAAAATCAATCCTTGCTGCTGTTGCTACCCTTTTTTTGACTTAAATTCATATTTGCACATGGAATTTCTTTTCCACTGCCTTGCACCCAAACACCTTCCAATATGGCATAGCTTGTTATATCTATAATTTCCTTTACCATTAAATTCAGAAAATAAGCCCCTCCTTACATGTATATAAGCTCCTCCAAATGTAAGCTCCTAAAGCAGCAATGCAAAAAACCCCTCTGTTAAATCATCCCTCCAAATATAACCACCCGGGAGCTTGTACTTACATGTAGAAAATTGCCCTCAAATACAAAGTAAACCAAAGCAAAAATGGTAAATTCACTTCCAACTATAAGGCTAACCCAATCAGTTTGGAATTGAAAAATTTCCCTCCCTAGATAAGCCCCTCCAACAAGAAGCCCCCTCAAAAAGGGCTTTTTTAAAAGCCCCAGGGCTTATTATCGGAAGTTTATGGTATTTCTTGCTACAATGGGAAATTACCTTTGAGGTTGCTACTTTCAGAGGGGTGTTGTTGTTTTTTTTCTGGGGGGGAGTCAGTACTTTCAGGATTTGCTAATACTTAACTGATATTTTATTGTTACTTGTAGAGGGTCGGGACTTTGGGATCTTTATGGTATGTTTATCTATTTGTATTGTTTGTTTTGCAGATTAAGTTGCAGCACTTGCCAATCCTGAAGAGACCTGTCATTACCTATTAGTCACTGCTGCAATGTTTGGACTTCTAAACAAGGTAAACATTTGCCAAAAAAACAGAAGGGACGGGGTTGCATTAAATAGTGAATATTTTTTTATGGGCTTTGAATGGCCCTTGCTTGTGATATTTGCATTCATGATATATGTGGCTAAGACACTTTTCATCTCACAGTGCCTTGCTCCACCTAAGTTAAAAAACAGGGTAGTGAGCTATCTACTCCTGTGGATAAACCCTGGTCATGGACTAGAATGTAATACCTTTAGGGGGAATTACATGTCGGAAATACTTCTTATTGCTTTATGCAAGAGCGAAAAGGAATAAGCTCCGAGCACTATGGGGACAAATTGGCCAGATGCAGACCTCGTCACAGCTCAGTGTCCCTAAGATAATGCACTGCCTGATGTTACTCTACCTCGCATAGTTTTGCCACCCACTTTCTTCTCAGTCTGTCTTATATACTCTGACCATGGGTAGGCCAGTCCTACTTGCCAGTGACTAATTTAAAAACCTTGATGTGTGTCTCTACAGCCTTTCAAGATGAGTTTGCGCACTTTACCCTTGCGCGGCAGCACTATCACACGCAATTGTCCACCAATGATAGGCTGGATCATGCACTCGTGTGCCTTCAGTGTGATGCAATCCACCTCTTCGTGGTGACATGCTGTGGCATTTGTCACATGGCCCCTCCTTCTACTAGCATCGGTGCAAAATAACTTAGTGCGAAGCCTTTGAAGGCAAGTAGTACCTCAAAGGCTCAATTCTTGCTGGCCAAGAGTCACTATACTTTTGCTCACGGGATAAGGTAAGACGGTGAATCGTTTTAAAACATTTAAATTGTTTTAACACAAAATGGTCAAAGCATCAGGTGCCAATTTGGGTGGCTTAAATTCACTAAATAGGACTTTCAGATGAATGTATTGTTAAAAGTCCAATTAGTGGATTTATAGAAAATTAAAACTTGGGGGTTTTTTTTTACTTACAGCTCCTCTAGATATGCCAATATAAGTTTACTAATTCATTGCACAGTACTTAAAGTCTACATGGAGATTTTTTTTTTTTTTTGCATACCTGCATGCCAGTGAAAATAATTTTTTGCGAGCTGGGTGAAAAGGACGGCTATAGGCTCGTACATCTTAGCTATCAGTCTTACCAGAAAGTTTTGCCTAAGAGTCCCCTTTTTACATTCCCACCTTTCATGTACAGAACTAGCGTGTAGGTATACCACTGCTCATGACATACGGGCTCGACAACTCTCCCGTTCACCGCCTGGAGAGTGAGAGTAGGTTCCGGTGGAAAGTAAAAATGTCAGTTGACGAAAAATACTTGCCTGTTCGGACAAGTTGTATTTCCTACAGTCTGGAAAGTAGTTTTTTGGTGTTCAACGAGGCTTGTAGAAAAAGTACTAGCATGCGGTAGAAAAACGTAAATAATACAAAAGATTGTTTATTAAAAAAAAGACTCCTTTTCGGAACGCCAAGAATGTATCCACAAATCCGTATCCGTCATGCCTGGCGTAGGAAGACTGGGCACAAAATGATTATCCAATAGGATGAGTTTTAGCAGCTCCGGGAATGGAAATGGTATTCGCCATTTTGAATGCGGTCTTTCATGTTCCACTGCCGAGTGTGCCTTTGATTGCCTTCAATCAACAACATAAGCCTTTTTCTGTTTTGGTTTTTTGGCGCATTAGCAATGAAGGTATGCCAAGGAGTCAAGAAGGAACAGACCAAGAACAGCCAATATTAACCAATACGCCCAATTCATGACAAATTAACAAGAACATGCAACTGTTTTTTATTCGTGTGGAAGGTGTTGTCTCCATCTTTGATTACTCATCCTTCAACTAGTGCTAGTCTCTTTCTCAATAATTATAACCCTGTTCCAGTTCTCTACACCAACGACATGAGAAAAATTGAAAAGAAAAGGAAGATGACTGAGAACGTGGATTTCGAAGAGAGTGGCTATCGAGTTTGTTTTAGTGATTTGGGCAAGTAAAAAATATGCTTCCTTCCATTCTGGAAAAATATTTTATCTGTAGGAAAGTAAATTTTTTTTAGCATACTTTCCATAGTGGAAATTAGTCAAAGTAAGTGTCGAGCCCTGATGACATATGGGCCTGAACATCCTTTAAGACCTCACTATATTAGATACAAGAAAAATTGCACAATCAAGGCATTTCATCTTCACAAACAGGTTTTCATTGGTGTGGCTCCACGGCCTTATCAAATCCTGTCAGACAAACAAGCCCTTATTTTAAATTGGTTAAACTTTTTAAGTGCCTCAGATGGAGAGGACTGGGGCCTCAAGGAAGTACTACAAGAGTGAAGTTTCTCGCTCAAAGAATTACAGTGTCCATCTGGTTGAAAGCCTAGAGATGTGAAAATCCATTTGTGGGGCAAATATTTCTCATGCTCCCTGCTAAGCTCCACCACAGTCAACTGTTACTTTTCGGTGAGTACTCATCAAAGTAAAATTTGAGTAGCCACCTTTTGTGCCAACTACATGTACTGTAGTTCTCAGCTCGCTAATAGGGTGTCCTAACTAGGTGGCTGTCAATTCAGGGCTTCTGTAACTATGTAACACTAGTTACCACTGAGTATGCTTGATTTGCCGTTGGATGCGAGCGACTGAACTTGCCTGTTGTTACAATTTCACTCCCCATAAAGTAAACAAGTTTTTTTTGTGGTTTGCGAAGCATGAAGGTTTACAGGGGAATCCAAACTTGATCGTTGATGATGATGACGACGATGAGTGAGGAGGAGGTATGATGATAATGAGGAGGATAATGATGATGAGGAAGTGAGAGGAATGATGATGAGGAAAAGGCAGTAGGATAGATGATGATGATGATAATGATGATGAACTGTTAGTTCTATCATAAAGATTGATTCAGTTTTTAATTGATCTTGTTTTAGTGAATGGAAAATTAACACAGTGATCTGATCAATAAACTACAAATTGTGACTGAACAAAATTCAATGTGCATTCCACTTAAATTGATATCAATTGTCATTATTCATATCTCTACAAACAAAATAAACACACTGTTTGAAATGTCTCTCAAGTTTCTGACTAAAAGCATAAAGCTATCATGTTCATGACAAGTTCATCCCACAGACAGAGGTACATGTTCTGTTTGTAAAAAGTATGCTGTGTACATGTGTGTTTGCATATGCTACCTACTTTTTTTATTGATCATTTTCTTCCTCGTGAAATAAAGATCCTTTGCTTGGTTCACTGACTGCTTTGGAGTGTGGCTCTTGATGGGTATCACAAGTTGAGTCAAATGGCTGACGATATCTTTGGTAGTCGTATGTTTTGCAGTGGAAACAGAACAGAAAGAGAATAAGACAGGTGAGGAAATAGCATTCTCAAACTCATTAATAATTCATCAAGTTAAAATGAAGAAAAGCACAACGACGAAGGAGGTTTGGTTACCCAGTCTTAATAAATTAGATTTTTACAATTTTATTTCTTTGTCTACTTTTTAGGTTTTGTTTCTATTGAGAAGATATATCAACACTCGACAGTGTTTCATAGGCTATCCAACACCTTGATTTTTGTCAAAATATTCTGCTGCACGTCATATTTTCAACTCTCCTCTCAGTGTTTGGAAATCCCGATGAACCACTGCCTCTTGTGTTTGATATATTACACCCATTTAATGATTACTCTTGTTGTTCTCTAAAAACTCTGGGACACTTTCACATAACTTTAGTCACGATGATGATGATTAGTCTACATGTAGTTTAAAAGTTTTTTAATTAGCATTTTTCTTTTTCTCAGTAGAGGGTCAATGTAAGCTCGACAGGCTCAAGTCAAAACATTTTCAACTTGTCACTCCTGCAAGACCTGCTGTCTTCCCTGTTACAAGTTGGTCAGCTCTATGCTCATCAAGGTGCTGTGAGAGAGGCCTTTAGACAGTTTGTGGATGGCATAGCTTTGGCAAGACAGTTCTCCCTTTCATACAGGTGAATAGTGCAATCATATACATTTGGATGGCTTAAGTCAATTTTTTTTAACAGGTCAATGTATTTCATGGCCTGCAGGTAGGTTCTTCTGGTTCAAGCTGATGAGGTACACGTAGGAAACACTCTAAGGCTTGTAATCATAGGACTGTGATTTGTTGTTTTATAAAGGACACAAGGAAGTGGTGAAAGCTTGAAAGGTTGAAACAATCATAGTCAATAATATAATAAATCCTTTATTGACCAAGCTTGTTCAGTCAAGATGGCTGGATATTGGCCTCGTTCTTTTTTTGCAAGTTTATGGACCTCGACTCCATCTCAGTCCATAAACATGCCAAAAAAGAACTTGGCCAACAACCAGCCATTTTGACCTCACACTTGGTCAATAAAACCCGCAAAAAGTGCTTATATATCTTTTTGTTAACTTTTTCAAATGCAACCTGCAGATTAGATCAATATTGCTCTATTGACTGTATGTGTGCTTCCATCCTGGGTGGAAGGTTTGTGCATGAAAAACAGAAATTAGGGTTTGCCTTAAGAATGGATAAGGGTGACCACACCTAGCACAGAAAAGTATCTTTTGACTTTGGCAGAATTTGCATTACTCGAAGCGTACGTGTAGTATACTTCAGAGTTAATTCTTTGATTCCCAGCTAATTAGTGCTTTGCAATTTATGCTACCCAGGGTTAAAAGGACCAACTTGAAAACAGTTGAATTAACCTTCAACGTGCACTTGTAACATTTTCTGTATAATGTCTTCTGAAGTTGAAAGCAAGTTGTATTTGCCCATTTGCCAAAAACAGAAGTACATGATGTTTGTCACAATAGTCACAGTTAATGTTCAATCAATTATTGATTATGCGTTTTTAGAATTGCAGAATTTCTCACCAATATTGCTCAGTTGGAAGTGATGCAAGGAAAGGTGGACAAGTGCCAACACTGGCTAGATCAGCTGAAGGCAATGTTGCAACCAGTTCTCAAGCAGCCTAGCAAACTAAAGCTGTCTAGTGTTGGAGTTCAAGAGCCACTGTTTACTGAACATCCAGACATGTGTGAATGTGTCAGTTGTCTTGATCCTGCACTCCATGTTATAATTGTCAACTACTTTGCAAATTTGTCCAGCTACTTTGAATCTGTCTCAAGTCCTGAACAAGCCATCCAGGCACTGGAGGTTGGTGAGTCTGTTTGCAGACATGCTGAAGACAAGATGACAAGGACTCTTAAGAGACTTGGCGTTGTTCTGTGTGGCGCTGAACCCAGCGACTGCAGTTCAAAGACGACAAAGAAGAAGAGGGGAGCAAATTCTAGAAAACAAAAAGGAGATTCAACTTTGACAAGCACCTCTACTTCACAGTTAATGTTCAGTCAATATTATGCCACATTATTCTGCATGAATGCAAACTTGCTGCTCCAGAATGGCAAAGTTGAAAAAGCCAATGTTGTGCTATCAGGAGCAATGGAAAACCTACACAATGCAGAGAATACCTATGGAAACAGATTAATTCACTTGTTTCCCATCAAAGCCTCCTTACTTTACATGCATGGTGTTATAACTCTGTTGCATAATAAGGGTTCTTCTGGTGACATTTTGGTGGATAGTAACTGGTTTTCTAAGAGTGAGATACAGAGCATTTCCAAGGGAAACACAAAGGAAGTGAGAGATTCCATGCATGCTGAAGCAGTTGAACAAGCCGAGCTTGAGATGCCAAGAAGAGGTTCAAGTAGAAGATGTAGAACTTCTAAAAGTGTGGAGGATAATGGCAAGAAAAAACCATCAAGAGCAAAGAGAAGAGGAAAGAGCAAAAAAGTGGAGGAAATCCCTCCAGATGATAACGAGTCTGATGCAGATGTTCAACAAAAACCAAAGGGTCAGAGCAAACAGTTAAAGACAGCCAAGGTGGCTTCTTTTAACAAAATGAACAATGAAATCCAAGGTATTGTTCTCAGGCTTACATGTAACCTTTATATCAACAAAAAGTGAAACAGGTGGCTTTAAATGTTATAAGTATAAATCTTTTAGCATTCTATCACTGACATCATTCTCTTATTGCTTACACTGGTCAGTATCTATTCTGTTGTAGATAGGCGAGTGGCCTGGCAGCAACTTCTTTGCATTGTTGAGGTGTCTGTGAAGAGGATTTAGCTAAGGTTTTGAACACCTAGTAGATTAATACTAAAGCAATAACCAAAGATTATTCACTCACAGCTTCTATGTTCAGGCGATAGGCCATGGAAATCTCAAACCCAAAATCTAATTGTTAATAAATACTATATAGGGAACGCAGTTAATGAAGAAAGTATGTTTCCCTTTGTTCTCTGACCAGCCCCTAAATGGCTTGACCAGGCCATCCAGTACTTCAATGAAGCATTTGAACTCTGTCAGGTGTGTCCTTCTCCAGCCCTGTTCTCCAGTATCTGTCGAGGATTGGCATTCTGTCATGGAAGATCAGCACCAAAACTATCAATGTACTACTTAAATATGTCAACATCAGTGACACTCAGACACCAAGCTGTGACCAGAACAGGAAAGAGAATAAGGTAAAAATGTTACAAATGATAGTCTGAAGTCTGTTCCAGTCATAAGGAATGCATTCACGAGCAAGGTGGTTCATCTGGGTCAGCATTAACTCCAGTTTATGGTTCCATAAATGGCCTAGCAATATTTCCTCTCCCCCTCTCCCACAGTTTAGTTTGCCAGTACCCATTTACTCTCCTGGGTGGTGAGAGTGACTTTGAGTTGGAGTAAACTGTTTGAGGTGGCTGAGAACACAATGGTCCTGGTCTGAACTCAAACCTGGAACACTTAATCACAAGATTAAACACTAACCATTTTTCCACTCCTTCTTCTCCTGGATGAGATCTTTAATTACATTATTATTACTTACTTTCATTTGGAAAATGGAATGCATGCACATGATGTCGTGGCAGCCATATTTTTGTTCCAAAACAATGAAATGGTGGCCATGTTGCTGTACCAAACCAATGTGGGAGTTCAACTCTTTTCTTATGTTAATATGGCTGCTGGAAATGTGTGTGCATATGCTCTATAGCAAGTGTGATTAATTGTTTCAGTCCATTCTATTTACCGGTAACATGTTAAGGTCAGAAATCTGGCTGGGCATGCAAAGAAAAAGACAGCATTTTTGTCGAAACTTCAGAGGGAAGGAAAACTCGATGTTCATTCGACCTCAATACCAGGATGTGTAACCCATCTTCTGGGTCTTTTTTACTGGAATTCAAACTGTTTTGTTGTTGTTGTTGTGGGAGTTTCTATTGTAATTGTGCTTGAAGTCCCCAGTAAAATGGCTTGTCTGACCATTGTCAAATCATAGCAGTAACTGATACAAGTAGCTGTATGCTTTCTTTACTTCAGGAGAACAGCAAAAGACATGTCACTTTCCTTCCCTATGGTGAGTCAACTAACTTTTTAGTGCTAGAGCTACATAGTAAGCTCTTCCTGGGTCTGAATCCTCCAAGTAGCCTCGTGTAGGATTTGAAACAACTCTCGTCTGATGTTTTATTTCCTTGTGTTTTCTTTCTTCTCCAGGAACATTACAGAGACATGACCCAACTTGCGGAAGATCTGTCTAACTTGTCTCTTAATAACACGTTAGCCACTGGTCTAACAGCTGAAGCTCAGTGCAAATTAGCCCAACTGGTTAAGACTCGAAACATCATGAAGTTTATCTTGCCTAACAATGGTACTGGCCAATCCTCATCCCCATTTTGTCCTGAGGAAATTTCTCTTCTGGAGAACATTCCAAAAGGTACATGGAAGTTATTTTTAAAGGATAAACATATTGCTAAAGCCTGACTCCAATGATAGTATGTTGGGAGACCTTTTATTGTTATCAATGTTACTCAGCCTAACCAGCATGCAATTTATTCACAGACAGGCTTACTGTGTTCTTTAGGATAATCAGTATGCTATTAATAAGACACCAAATTCACAGTGCAACATTAAAATTAATGATGTTGTTAAAATGTTTTATAGAATGGACTGTATGTACTTTGGAAACCTTCACACCACCAGGAAGTCAAGCCAGAGAACTGATTATTTGCAGAATAAGAGCTGGGTTTGATCCTGTGGTGGTCAAGATCA
>JAHPZR010044729.1:0-15000 GCA_019787425.1 Platygyra sinensis | reverse complement strand
TGACTTCTCGACCTAAAGAATTTAAAATAGAGTGCTGCTAGTTTATTAGCCTTTGCAAACCTTAAGACTTTACTTTAATACAATTTACTGCCATCGTGATTGTGTTAATTTCCTTTCCTACGGATTTGTCACCCAAAATGTTCCATCATTTTGTCATCCGCATTTTATCATCCGCATTTTTCCATTCGCATTTTTCTATCCGCCATCCGCCATCCGCCATCCGCCATCCGCCATCCGCCGCCATCCGATCCGCACTTTACAGAGACCCAAATTAACGGGCGTAATCTTCAATCAACCGTCATGGCTAGTTTTAGCCATGACGACGAAGCCTTGTAAAAAAAAGTGTATTTATATTTTATCTTTCAACGGTCACAGCTGTATAGATCTGTTCAGTGCGCCTACCAGTCTAATAAAAACTTGCTCAGGCTAAACATGCAACAACAGCTTTCAATTCGAAAAGAAAGTACAGAAAATTAACTACTGTCGTTTACGTTCTTCAAAATACGTGGAAGGTACGGTCATTCCAGGTTGTTGTTTTGCAGAGGGCGTCATAGAAATGTACAAAGATTCAAAACGCACGTGCACAGCTACTGTTCTGGCCCCAGTTGTTCAAAGGCTGGATAACGCTATCCACTGGATAAATCACTATCCAGTGGATAACGTGGTTTGTTTTGTTAACACTTATCCACTGGATAGCGATTTATCCGGTGGATAGCGTTATCCAGCCTTTGAACAACCGGGTCCAGCTCATTAAACCTTTTGTTTGGTCGTCGCCATCGCCGTCGTGCTTTGCTAAAGGCCGATTTACACGGTACGACTTTGTCGCATGCACAAGCTTACGACAGGCCTACGACATGAATTGTTTCGTATAAATCAAACCTACAACTCACTTACGACTGTTGTGTACGTCAAAAAAATTGTCGTAGGATTTTAAAACATGTTTTAAACGCTGCGACAATCGTAGCCGATATCTACAGAACATACGAATTTTGTGACAAATTTCTACTGAGTGGGGGACGAGGGAGAGGTTTCCTTGCTTCAAAATGGCGAACGAAGTTGTTGTTGACTGGTTCACACGAGGTCATTTCTCGTAAAGTACGGAACAGATTAGAGTAAAAAACATCTCGTTAGAAAGTTTTTTCAAAGCGCAGGACAGCTAAAATATTTGTTAACGTTTGTTGGAACTTTTTCGCTCCGTACTTTTGCATATTTAATTTTGTAAGTGAAAATGTCGTACGCGTGTAAATGGTCCTAAGTCATGTCGTAGGCCTGTTGTAAGCTTGTCGTATGCGTCAAAGTCGTACCGCGTAAATCGGCCCTAAGAGACTCGATCTTCTTTTATACAGTAGTCAGTTCATATTTTGTTGTTTATATGGCTACGATACCAAAATAAATTTCTTCATATGCTGAACAATTGACACCATTGATACCCTCATCAAGGGCAATTAAATTATAAAATAACCTTGCCCATGTGACATGAAAGAAAAAAATGAACGGAAAAATTCTGGGAACTGGAGGGATAAAAATATGAAAAAGTGAGGGAATTGTTTTGTTTTGTTTTCATACCTTTGCCCGTTTTGGTAATTTCCGTGCATATACAAGGCTGTGCTCTAGCAGCGCCCGCGGTAGTCGCCCGGCAGAGCGACGTCCTTTTTTGAGATTTAACTTAGAGATGAAAACAGTCTAACAAAAATTTGTCTTTCCTTTTCCTTTTTGATTTCCTGTGTTGCATTGAGGTTTACAAGGCAAAATGGCTCAATACAGAATGTTTAAGTCAAAACATCGGTCTTTCAATGGCTTGGCTTGATGCGTACGTTCTGACTTATAGTGGTACGGCCTTGTTTACTTCGTATAGCATCAACAAAAAGTCTACTTAGTTCTTGTGGTTTGTATAATGTGCATGAAAGTCCCTAATTGAAGGAGAATGTCAGAAGCATAGAGGGCAAATAGGGAAAAGGACTTAATTTTTCTCCATATATCTACCATTTTATCTCAAAAAACGTGTAAATTTTTTTGTGTGTGTGGACTTTGGACAACAGTATTACAAAAAATTTCATGTGAATCTGTTATCTTCAGCACCTGTAAATGGGACAAACTCCCTAGAAACAATGCAAGACATTTTTATATGAGTGTCAAATGGTTATCACATATTAATTGTTATTAAATAATTTAAATTATAATGAATTGATTAATCAATTAATTAGTTTTGGATTATCTTTTTCATTTGGGCGAGCGAGCTTGACGTCTGGACACCCTAGCCTACAAGGTTGGATGCCTGAAAGACTCCCTGGAATTGTTCTGAAAGCACGTACAGCCTTGATTTGATTGGGCACAAATAGGCCTTTTGCAACAAACAATCACATGGTACAAAATCCTCCATGCTGGAGAGCAAGCTAATTATTATTCCCGCACTGGGACTTTAAAACAAAGAGACCTCAACCAGTCAAGCGTGACTGGCCTTTGTTTTAATGTCTCACTGCAGGAATAATAATGAGCTTGCCCTCCAGCATGGCGGATTTTGTACCATGTGATCGTTTGTTGCTTTTAAAAGGCCTATTGGCTTCAATTTTGCAATGTGACCAAAAACACGCAAAAGTCACTGAGCATTTTTCCCAAAGCCATAGGAGAGACAAGAGAAAGAATTGCAGTAATTGTCCTGTAAAAAGACTGTGACGCCTAATAATCAACACTAATTTAATATCACTGCTAATTTAGCTGTGATATTTTTTGAATCCTTTATTAGTTAACGAATAAACTTCATTTTATCCTGTTTATGTTTAGAGTTAAAAAAAAGGGTGTGTCAAAACCTGGTTAGAGAATCAGTAAAAAAAGTGTCACACTCTTGTGTTGCTAGGGATATTAGGGAGTTATTGACTACTCCAATTGATTACAGGGTCTGTGTAGCTCATGGAAAACTAGAAAGGGTCATAGAAAGTCATGGAATTTTGAAAATCCCAAAACAGCAAAGCCTCTCATACAGACATTCTTTTGGCTCATCATGCAGTCGTTAGGAAGGAAATATTGTGTGACGAGCCAAGAGGATGTCTGTATAGGAGACTAAAAAGTGCGTAAACTCTGTGGACTCCCCTAACATGCACACCATTTACTACAAAATGCAATTTTACATTCTGTTGTATAATATACCATAAACATTATTGTTATAAAACTTCAAACTATCAAAGAAACGAAAACTATCTTTATGTAAAAAACATGTTCTAAAAAAACTACTTTTGTACCATTCGATTTGAAAACAATTATTCAATTGTGGTTCCAGAAACAATTGTTTTCAAATTAACACACCCTTCTGAATAAATTTGAAATATACCAGTAATCTCCTGCATTAATGATGTCAAATAAGGTTATATGAAAGGTAAACAAAGGGACAGAAATGGACAAAAACTTTTCTCAGGTCCAAGATGGACCTAGCTTTTAAGCAACAGACAGATGTATTCACAACTGCTGTAATAACCAAGGCCAAGTGACCCATCAGCCGGAGCTTATCCCGGTTTCTGTAGCATGAAGCGACTGGGAGTAATTCTATTTCTATTTTTTTAACAATTATCTCCCTTTAAACATTGTTGAGTGAAAACATTCAAACGTTCTACTGTCGAGCAAGGCATTTCTTTTTATAGTGACCGTGATATATATTTAACATTATATTTTAAGGTTTAAATGTGATTTTGTATTGTATTTTTAGTAGTTCTTAAATTGTGCACTTCCAGAAAACCATCCAGTTCCAAAAAAACTATCCATACTCCCAACAGAAGGGATTGAAATTTCCTGGGGGTGGAGGGTTCTGTAAGGCCAAAAAAATTTAAGAAATGTATGGAGCTTAATTGGAATTTCCAGAGGGGTGGGGTGTTAGAAAAAAATCCCTTCCATAGGGAGGTATGGATATTTTCTGGAATTACACATTCTCTTATTGTATTTTTATTAGGCCTTTTAAATGTAATAGTTCATGAAAATTCTTGATGTAATTAATTTTTTAAGATACAGGGCCCTTATGGAGACCAGCTTTAGAGCTGAATGAGCTACTTTACTTTATAGACATTCTTATTCTTCGGCCATTTCAACTTGAGTAAAAATAGCAAACAAACTGCGGTTATAAACATAACGAGACAACGCATGTTGTAAAAACTTTCATTTATGAACTTGACGTTTCGTATGCTCCAACATACATCTTCAGAAGTAACGGTTACCTAAATTACAATTAAATTTAAACGCGAAGACTAATACCAAATAAGGAAAGTAATGACAATGAAAAAGAAAATAAACAGACCTAGTTAAGTCTGCTGGAAAAATATAAATGGCTAGTAGAGAAGAAGTTTCTCACTGCCAATATTTTCATTAAGCGCTGGTTTCAAATCACGAATCAGCAAGGCTTCTTTAATTTTACAATGTACATCAGACTGTCCAGTGGCTAAAATATCAAAGTGATCCCATTTAATCTTGTGGCCTGTTTGGGTCATATGGTCAGCAATGGCAGAAGAATGGCTGTTACTCGTCAGCGCTTTAAAATGTTCCGTTTTCCTGTCATGTAATCGACGTTTTGTTTTTCCAATATAGTAATCATCACAATCCCAGCAGCTAGCCTTATAAACTACTTTAGACCTAAGGGAGCGGCTGAGTCTGTCTTTATAGGGGAAAAAAGACTTAATACGGCGAGTGTTTCTGAATATAATCTTAGGATTAAAACAACCATGAAACTTATAAATACATGATTTGAGCTGTTGAGTGACAATTTTACTTTGAATACCTAGATAGGGCAAAACAATGAAAATTTCTTTTTTGGGCACTGTAATGATATCCTTAGGCTTGTTTTGGTGTTTATTGATTACATCGTTCATGTTATAAGAAATAATACCACGGGGGTATCCATTGCGTGACAAATGGCTCTTGAGGTCATCTAAAGCAGACTGCAGCAGACAGGGTGATGAACAAATTCGCAGGCAACGATAAGTAAGTGTGCGGATGAGGTTAATCTTGTATTTCCGAGGTGTGAAAGACTTTCACCTTATTTCACAATAAGGACGCCGCTGTTCAATTCCTTTCTTATCTCAATAGCCGGCACAGGAACATTCAATTCACCATTGAATTTGAACGGGACCAAGAGATTCCTTTTCTTGATGTTCTCATCAAACGCGATCTTAACAGCTCTTTTTCCACTTCCATCTACCGAAAGAAAACGTTCACTGGTCTCTACACTCAATGGGATTCTTTCACACCTCGGAAATACAAGATTAACCTCATCCGCACACTTAGTTATCGTTGCCTGCGAATTTGTTCATCACCCTGTCTGCTGCAGTCTGCTTTAGATGACCTCAAGAGCCATTTGTCACGCAATGGATACCCCCGTGGTATTATTTCTTATAACATGAACGATGTAATCAATAAACACCAAAACAAGCCTAAGGATATCATTACAGTGCCCAAAAAAGAAATTTTCATTGTTTTGCCCTATCTAGGTATTCAAAGTAAAATTGTCACTCAACAGCTCAAATCATGTATTTATAAGTTCTATGGTTGTTTTAATCCTAAGATTATATTCAGAAACACTCGCCGTATTAAGTCTTTTTTCCCCTATAAAGACAGACTCAGCCGCTCCCTTAGGTCTAAAGTAGTTTATAAGGCTAGCTGCTGGGATTGTGATGATTACTATATTGGAAAAACAAAACGTCGATTACATGACAGGAAAACGGAACATTTTAAAGCGCTGACGAGTAACAGCCATTCTTCTGCCATTGCTGACCATATGACCCAAACAGGCCACAAGATTAAATGGGATCACTTTGATATTTTAGCCACTGGACAGTCTGATGTACATTGTAAAATTAAAGAAGCCTTGCTGATTCGTGATTTGAAACCAGCGCTTAATGAAAATATTGGCAGTGAGAAACTTCTTCTCTACTAGCCATTTATATTTTTCCAGCAGACTTAACTAGGTCTGTTTATTTTCTTTTTCATTGTCATTACTTTCCTTATTTGGTATTAGTCTTCGCGTTTAAATTTAATTGTAATTTAGGTAACCGTTACTTCTGAAGATGTATGTTGGAGCATACGAAACGTCAAGTTCATAAATGAAAGTTTTTACAACATGCGTTGTCTCGTTATGTTTATAACCGCAGTTTGTTTGCTATTTTTACTTTACTTTACTTTACTTTACTAGTTTACTAACCCAACCCCCCTTCAGCATGAATAAACCTGTCGACATTGTAGCAGTGCAGTCACATTACAATGTTATGTTAATTTACATGTTAGACAAAAACCAATCACTGTGAGACCTCTTTCACTTGTACATTTCAATTGTTTTCTCACTGTAGATATTGTGACAATACTCGGGTATTTGAGATGTTGTCTCGGTTTATTGAAACGAGTGCATGCCAGCATGATTGTGGACAGTTTTCAACGACAATCTCTTTAGTGTTGACACATGACCTACATATATTGCGCTTATTGAAATGTTCTGAATGGCTCGGGCTACTAGAATGCAGCTGGTTTAGTTTCCCAGTGAATACGTTACTGCTTTTTCCATTCTTTGATTTTGTGAAGTATATATGAAATAATTCATATTTGTACTGCGGTTGTAGATGAAAGTGAAGAGTGATCATCGCAGTAAATTTTCCAATTTAAGCAATTGGAAAGAAGAGGCCTGAAAAAATCAGGGCTTCAACGGGATTCGAACCCGTGACCTCCGCGATACCGGTGCGATGCTCTACCAACTGAGCTATGAAGCCACACATTGGGAGCGAGGTCACGGGTTCGAATCCCGTTGAAGCCCTGATTTTTTTCAGGCATCTTCACGAACCCGTGACCTCCGCGATACCGGTGCGATGCTCTACCAACTGAGCTATGAAGCCACACATTGGGAGCGAGGTCACGGGTTCAGTCGAATCCCGTTGAAGCCCTGATTTTTTTCAGGCTTCTTCTTTCCAATTGCTTAAATTGGAAAATTTACTGCGATGATCACTCTTCACTTTCATCTACAACCGCAGTACAAATATGAATTATTTCATATATACTTCATATCATTTCACTGCACGGGAAAATATGAACGCATCAAATTGACCTCGCTCCCAATGTGTGGCTTCATAGCTCAGTTGGTAGAGCATCGCACCGGTATCGCGGAGGTCACGGGTTCGTATCCCGTTGAAGCCCTGATTTTTTTTCAGGCTTCTTCTTTCCAATTGCTTGAATTGGAAAATTTACTGCGATGATCACTCTTCACTTTCTTCTTTGATTTTGTTAAGTTTTAAACTTCAGTTTTTTTTTGTAAAACCGACTTCACTCCTTAACCTGAATATTGAGTATCACAATGCGGACCTTTGGGGCCTGTGGGGAGGTGTGAACGCACCCCATGCACCCCCTGGTTACGGGCCTGACTGCGCTAGCGTGAATGCAACTTTACAAAAACTTTAAGAGATTAAATTCATGTCGTTAAGTTGACCAATAACCTTTACACTATCTTTACATTACTTAAAGGGCCTTAGTTAGCCACACCTTTGTTTTTGTTTACATGCGATAATTTGGCTATTATATTTTATTCAGAGCCTGTCGAAACGAAGAAAAATCACTGTGAAACTACTCAAGATAATTAAACATACCTTCAAGATCACAGCTTGCAGTAAAAGAATAAGAATTCGCTTCATCATGCTATATCAATAATTTCGATGTCATCGAAAATGGCGGAGGCTGACTATAGGGTCCTTTAAGAATGTGGCCGTAAATATAACCTTTATAAATATTTAAAGAAATTTTAATCCACGTCCTAAAGCTGGTCAATAACCTTTACGTGAACTTTACATTACCTTTACGAGTGGAAGCGTAAAGTTGGTCAAAAAAGCTTTTAGCAGATTTAAGCCATTTTGAAAATTTTTCGTAATCTCTGTTTTCAAGCTGTGAAAGGTCACATAAGGTACCTTGCACAGGGGGTCTGGGGACATGTCCCCATAGAAAAATTGGAAATCTAGAAGCTCGGAAGTGCGATATTCCAGCGTTCTGGGCATAAAAAAGCTCTTTTTGTAGCATATAAAAAAATTCAGTGACCAACGTTCTTGTTGTATTCCTTTTTTTATTAATCTCATTTTTATTTTCATTATGAAATGCAAACAGACGACGGTAAAAGGTGCTACTGGCGGCGGTAGACCGCCGGTAAGAGGCTTTTATTAAAACCTCTACTGTTAAGATATTTTAATTAAGTAAGCAAATAAACACTTCTTATTTAGCCAGGGTGGCTCATTCAGCAGCGAGGCTGATATCCAGAGGAGCCCTAGACTAAAAAAAGATACGAAATATCAATTTAAGAAAAAGAAAATAAACAGACCTAGTTAAGTCTGCTGGAAAAAATACAAATGGCTAGTAGAGAAGAAGTTTCTCACTGCCAACATTTTCATTGAACGCTGGTTTTCAAATCGCGAATCAGCAAGGCTTCCTTAATTTTACAAGTCTTATCAGGCTGTCCAGTGGCCAAAATGTCAAAGTGATCCCATTTAATCCTGTGGCCTGTTTGGGTCATGTGATCAGCAATGGCAGAAGAAATGGCTGTTACTCGTCAGCGCTTAAAATGTTCCGTTTTCCTGTCATGCAATCGACGTTTCGTTTTTCCAGAGTTAGTAACCATCACAATTCCAGCGGCTAGCCTTATAAACTACTTTAGACCTAAGAGAGCGGCTGAGTCTGTCTTTATAGGGGAAAAAAAGACTTCATACGGCGAGGGTTTCTGAAAATAATCTTAGGATTAAAACAACCATAGAACTTGTAAATACTTGATTTAAGCTGTTGAGTGACAATTTTACTTTGAATACGTAGATAGGGTAAAACAATGAAAATTTCTTTTTGGGGCACTGTAATGATATCCTTAGGCTTGTTTTGGTGTTTATTGATTACATCGTTCATGTTATAAGAAATAATACCACGGGGGTATCCATTGCGTGACAAATGGCTCTTGAGGTCATCTAAAGCAGACTGGCAGCAGACAGGGTGATGAACAAATTCGCAGGCAACGATAACTAAGTGTGCGGATGAGGTTAATCTTGTATTTCCGAGGTGTGAAAGAATCCCATTGAGTGTAGAGACCAGTGAACGTTTTCTTTCGGTAGATGGAAGTGGAAAAAGAGCTGTTAAGATCGCGTTTGATGAGAACATCAAGAAAAGGAATCTCTTGGTCCCGTTCAAATTCAATGGTGAATTGAATGTTCCTGTGCCGGCTATTGAGATAAGAAAGGAATTGAACAGCGGCGTCCTTATTGTGAAATAAGGTGAAAGTCTTTCACACCTCGGAAATACAAGATTAACCTCATCCGCACACTTACTTATCGTTGCCTGCGAATTTGTTCATCACCCTGTCTGCTGCAGTCTGCTTTAGATGACCTCAAGAGCCATTTGTCACGCAATGGATACCCCCGTGGTATTATTTCTTATAACATGAACGATGTAATCAATAAACACCAAAACAAGCCTAAGGATATCATTACAGTGCCCAAAAAGAAATTTTCATTGTTTTGCCCTATCTAGGTATTCAAAGTAAAATTGTCACTCAACAGCTCAAATCATGTATTTATAAGTTCTATGGTTGTTTTAATCCTAAGATTATATTCAGAAACACTCGCCGTATTAAGTCTTTTTTCCCCTATAAAGACAGACTCAGCCGCTCCCTTAGGTCTAAAGTAGTTTATAAGGCTAGCTGCTGGGATTGTGATGATTACTATATTGGAAAAACAAAACGTCGATTACATGACAGGAAAACGGAACATTTTAAAGCGCTGACGAGTAACAGCCATTCTTCTGCCATTGCTGACCATATGACCCAAACAGGCCACAAGATTAAATGGGATCACTTTGATATTTTAGCCACTGGACAGTCTGATGTACATTGTAAAATTAAAGAAGCCTTGCTGATTCGTGACTTGAAACCAGCGCTTAATGAAAATATTGGCAGTGAGAAACTTCTTCTCTACTAGCCATTTATATTTTTCCAGCAGACTTAACTAGGTCTGTTTATTTTCTTTTTCATTGTCATTACTTTCCTTATTTGGTATTAGTCTTCGCGTTTAAATTTAATTGTAATTTAGGTAACCGTTACTTCTGAAGATGTATGTTGGAGCATACGAAACGTCAAGTTCATAAATGAAAGTTTTTACAACATGCGTTGTCTCGTTATGTTTATAACCGCAGTTTGTTTGCTATTTTTACTCAAGTTGAAATGGCCGAAGAATAAGAATGTCTATAAAGTAAAGTAGCTCATTCAGCTCTAAAGCTGGTCTCCATAAGGGCCCTGTATCTTAAAAAATTAATTACATCAAGAATTTTCATGAACTATTACATTTAAAAGGCCTAATAAAAATACAATAAGAGAATGTGTAATTCCAGAAAATATCCATACCTCCCTATGGAAGGGATTTTTTCTAACACCCCACCCCTCTGGAAATTCCAATTAAGCTCCATACATTTCTTAAATTTTTTTGGCCTTACAGAACCCTCCACCCCCAGGAAATTTCAATCCCTTCTGTTGGGAGTATGGATAGTTTTTTTGGAACTGGATGGTTTTCTGGAAGTGCACAATTTAAGAACTACTAAAAATACAATACAAAATCACATTTAAACCTTAAAATATAATGTTAAATATATATCACGGTCACTATAAAAGAAATGCCTTGCTCGACAGTAGAACGTTTGAATGTTTTCACTCAACAATGTTTAAAGGGAGATAATTGTTAAAAAAATAGAAATAGAATTACTCCCAGTCGCTTCATGCTACAGAAACCGGGATAAGCTCCGGGCTGATGGGTCACTTGGCCTTGGTTATTACAGCAGTTGTGAATACATCTGTCTGTTGCTTAAAAGCTAGGTCCATCTTGGACCTGAGAAAAGTTTTTGTCCATTTCTGTCCCTTTGTTTACCTTTCATATAACCTTATTTGACATCATTAATGCAGGAGATTACTGGTATATTTCAAATTTATTCAGAAGGGTGTGTTAATTTGAAAACAATTGTTTCTGGAACCACAATTGAATAATTGTTTCAAATCGAATGGTACAAAAGTAGTTTTTTTAGAACATGTTTTTTACATAAAGATAGTTTTCGTTTCTTTTGATAGTTTGAAGTTTTATAACAATAATGTTTATGGTATATTATACAACAGAATGTAAAATTGCATTTTGTAGTAAATGGTGTGCATGTTAGGGGAGTCCACAGAGTTTACGCACTTTTTAGTCTCCTATACAGACATCCTCTTGGCTCGTCACACAATATTTCCTTCCTAACGACTGCATGATGAGCCAAAAGAATGTCTGTATGAGAGGCTTTGCTGTTTTGGGATTTCAAAATTCCATGACTTTCTATGACCCTTTCTAGTTTTCCATGAGCTACACAGACCCTGTAATCAATTGGAGTAGTCAATAACTCCTAATATCCCTAGCAACACAAGAGTGTGACACTTTTTTTACTGATTCTCTAACCAGGTTTTGACACACCCTTTTTTTTAACTCTAAACATAAACAGGATAAAATGAAGTTTATTCGTTAACTAATAAAGGATTCAAAAAATATCACAGCTAAATTAGCAGTGATATTAAATTAGTGTTGATTATTAGGCGTCACAGTCTTTTTACAGGACAATTACTGCAATTCTTTCTCTTGTCTCTCCTATGGCTTTGGGAAAAATGCTCAGTGACTTTTGCGTGTTTTTGGTCACATTGCAAAATTGAAGCCAATAGGCCTTTTAAAAGCAACAAACGATCACATGGTACAAAATCCGCCATGCTGGAGGGCAAGCTCATTATTATTCCTGCAGTGAGACATTAAAACAAAGGCCAGTCACGCTTGACTGGTTGAGGTCTCTTTGTTTTAAAGTCCCAGTGCGGGAATAATAATTAGCTTGCTCTCCAGCATGGAGGATTTTGTACCATGTGATTGTTTGTTGCAAAAGGCCTATTTGTGCCCAATCAAATCAAGGCTGTACGTGCTTTCAGAACAATTCCAGGGAGTCTTTCAGGCATCCAACCTTGTAGGCTAGGGTGTCCAGACGTCAAGCTCGCTCGCCCAAATGAAAAAGATAATCCAAAACTAATTAATTGATTAATCAATTCATTATAATTTAAATTATTTAATAACAATTAATATGTGATAACCATTTGACACTCATATAAAAATGTCTTGCATTGTTTCTAGGGAGTTTGTCCCATTTACAGGTGCTGAAGATAACAGATTCACATGAAATTTTTTGTAATACTGTTGTCCAAAGTCCACACACACAAAAAATTTACACGTTTTTTGAGATAAAATGGTAGATATATGGAGAAAAATTAAGTCCTTTTCCCTATTTGCCCTCTATGCTTCTGACATTCTCCTTCAATTAGGACTTTTCATGCACATTATACAAACCACAAGAACTAAGTAGACTTTTTGTTGATGCTATACGAAGTAAACAAGGCCGTACCACTATAAGTCAGAACGTACGCATCAAGCCAAGCCATTGAAAGACCGATGTTTTGACTTAAACATTCTGTATTGAGCCATTTGCCTTGTAAACCTCAATGCAACACAGGAAATCAAAAAGGAAAGGAAAGACAAATTTTTGTTAGACTGTTTTCATCTCTAAGTTAAATCTCAAAAAAGGACGTCGCTCTGCCGGGCGACTACCGCGGGCGCTGCTAGAGCACAGCCTTGTATATGCACGGAAATTACCAAAACGGGCAAAGGTATGAAAACAAAACAAAACAATTCCCTCACTTTTTCATATTTTTATCCCTCCAGTTCCCAGAATTTTTCCGTTCATTTTTTTCTTTCATGTCACATGGGCAAGGTTATTTTATAATTTAATTGCCCTTGATGAGGGTATCAATGGTGTCAATTGTTCAGCATATGAAGAAATTTATTTTGGTATCGTAGCCATATAAACAACAAAATATGAACTGACTACTGTATAAAAGAAGATCGAGTCTCTTAGGGCCGATTTACGCGGTACGACTTTGACGCATACGACAAGCTTACAACAGGCCTACGACATGACTTAGGACCATTTACACGCGTACGACATTTTCACTTACAAAATTAAATATGCAAAAGTACGGAGCGAAAAAGTTCCAACAAACGTTAACAAATATTTTAGCTGTCCTGCGCTTTGAAAAAACTTTCTAACGAGATGTTTTTTACTCTAATCTGTTCCGTACTTTACGAGAAATGACCTCGTGTGAACCAGTCAACAACAACTTCGTTCGCCATTTTGAAGCAAGGAAACCTCTCCCTCGTCCCCCACTCAGTAGAAATTTGTCACAAAATTCGTATGTTCTGTAGATATCGGCTACGATTGTCGCAGCGTTTAAAACATGTTTTAAAATCCTACGACAATTTTTTTGACGTACACAACAGTCGTAAGTGAGTTGTAGGTTTGATTTATACGAAACAATTCATGTCGTAGGCCTGTCGTAAGCTTGTGCATGCGACAAAGTCGTACCGTGTAAATCGGCCTTTAGCAAAGCACGACGGCGATGGCGACGACCAAACAAAAGGTTTAATGAGCTGGACCCGGTTGTTCAAAGGCTGGATAACGCTATCCACCGGATAAATCGCTATCCAGTGGATAAGTGTTAACAAAACAAACCACGTTATCCACTGGATAGTGATTTATCCAGTGGATAGCGTTATCCAGCCTTTGAACAACTGGGGCCAGAACAGTAGCTGTGCACGTGCGTTTTGAATCTTTGTACATTTCTATGACGCCCTCTGCAAAACAACAACCTGGAATGACCGTACCTTCCACGTATTTTGAAGAACGTAAACGACAGTAGTTAATTTTCTGTACTTTCTTTTCGAATTGAAAGCTGTTGTTGCATGTTTAGCCTGAGCAAGTTTTTATTAGACTGGTAGGCGCACTGAACAGATCTATACAGCTGTGACCGTTGAAAGATAAAATATAAATACACTTTTTTTACAAGGCTTCGTCGTCATGGCTAAAACTAGCCATGACGGTTGATTGAAGATTACGCCCGTTAATTTGGGTCTCTGTAAAGTGCGGATCGGATGGCGGCGGATGGCGGATGGCGGATGGCGGATGGCGGATGGCGGATAGAAAAATGCGAATGGAAAAATGCGGATGATAAAATGCGGATGACAAAATGATGGAACATTTTGGGTGACAAAATCCGTAGGAAAGGAAATTAACACAATCACGATGGCAGTAAATTGTATTAAAGTAAAGTCTTAAGGTTGCAAAGGCTAATAAACTAGCAGCACTCTATTTTAAATTCTTTAGGTCGAGAAGTCATGACCACTGCAAGATAATATGTTTGTTTTCTCTGATGGCTGGTGAAAATAACCTTTATCTCCTTGATGGATTCAATTCTTTTTAGCATCAGTTTTCTTCATTGTATTAACGCATGCCATCTCTGATATAGCAAGATAATAAATTAAATTGTTTAGTTTCTTTGATCTAGCAAAACCATTAAACCGTACAAGAAAACCTGTACCCCGGGAAAGCTTTACAAAATGGTGTAATATCTCTCGGCTGGGTCAGACTTAAATGCTTCAGTAAATTGCCGGCCATCTTCAACTGTTAAGTTTACTTGTTTACTTGTATGGAAAAGAGAGGAGTATAATGTCAATTGTAAGAAATTCAGACTTTTCGTCCGTTGAAACACGAAGGAAAAGATACTACCGAAAACCAAATTTAATTTTCATTCAATTTTGTCTGAAAATTCTTGCAGACTTTGACGGGGTTCTCGGAAACAAAACGTGCAGTACTATTTTTAGCACTTCTGTAACTAGAATTCAGTTTCTTTGGCTACCGCTCTATCGTTTGCTATAAGTTTGATCGACCAAACAAAGGTAACTTTGTTACAGGGATCATCGCTATATTATTTTATAATATAGATGGAACCCTGCACTCGCTCTGATTGGTCAAAAAGTCGTTATGTTTCATCAGAGTATAAAACATCGAAAAAGCGTGTTTTATTGTTTTGTGCGTTTAAAATATACATCGTAAAACAAATGAAGAAGCCTGCTAAGC
>JAHPZR010044728.1:2500-20000 GCA_019787425.1 Platygyra sinensis | reverse complement strand
TTGCGTACAAGCGATGTAGCGCGTCACTTTAAACTATGGATATCTAAACCCCTATATCAAATTAAAGCTTATAGGACTGGCTATCAGACTAAACCAAAACTTTTGAAAAAAATAAATTGTCGAATTTTCACGACTTCTAAATGCGAGCGCCCGAATCACCTTCTAAACATTACATGTCAAAGGGAATTTGTTTTTCGCTTATTGAATGTGTTCCTTAGTTTCCAGCATCTACGTAAGCGCTAAAAAACGTGCTTGCGATTTGCCATATTCAATTCAGTGAACAGTTACAGGACATTTTTCAATAGGATTAGAAAAAATATGGAGTGATCGTGCAAAAATCGCTCTTGAAAAAAACGTATCTAGAAATTAAAAATTCGCAGATATCTTTTTGTTTTTTATGTGTTAAACTAGCTACTCTCCAAATTTGAGAGCAATCGAACAAATTCCTTTGACCTGTAGCTCTTTAAAGTGCCCCCTTCTGTTGAAAAAATTGTTTCGAGAAAACAGCGCTGAAAACATTTTCTTGCTTCGCAAACAAAACTCCGCCCACAAACGCAGTAAAACTGGGTTCTCAGATAACTGCCAGTCAGCACTTGGAAAGTTTACTTCCGTCGCCTCCTGGTGAAATTTATGGGGTCTCGGTAAAGTGCGGACCGGATGGCGGCGGATGGCAGATGGCGGATGGCGAATAGATAAATGTGGATGATAAAATGCGGATGGAAGATTGCCAATGACACTATGCTGATAACAAAATCCGTATGAGGGAAAAATGAACTTACGATGTTTCCTGAAAGTCCTATTTGTAAATAAACCAAGCCATCTTATAGAATTAGGCCGGGAGAAGTCCAATATTTTATATTCAATCACAAAACAGAAAAACCCGATAAGCCTTGATCGAATAATAACAAACTAGACCTTTATCGTCAGACTCCGCTCTCCTTCACGACATAGAAGAAGGACTTTTGCTGTCTACTATTAAGCAAATTTCTAGTACAGAAAACAGGCATGGTTTAAACTGAGTGAAGCACGCGCTGACAATTAAGCAATACAACACTTTTTTCGTGTTTACATACTGCCTCAGATAAACACGAGGAGGGCTGGGAGAATTCGAGACAGTTATGGAAACAAGAGATGGGGCTATCTAAACACGGAAAAAGTGGACTACAAGTACGAGATTGAGTATAGTGCGAGTTTCGAATTTCAAACCAGTGACTTTCTAGAGTCCTTGCTCTACATGTTTGTGTTTAGGCAGGGAGAGAAGTTCATGGAATGAGATGGGTTCTGTGTTGTGATAATGTGGAGCCTGCAAACTAGAATTGAAAAGTCGTTCTCGTACTCTATCTCGTACTCGTACTCAAATCTGAAGTCCCCTTATGCCTCAAAGGCCGGTGAATCTAGCGGAAGCGTGGAAGTGCACGGACAATGGAGTTTATTTAACAAATAAAGAAGCCTAAGCCGTGTATTACACCGTGGTAAAAGACGACGGGCATTCAGATGTTCGGAAATTGTTTGAAAGTTGAAATGTTCGGAATGTTTTATCACAGTGTAATACACGGCTTAGCAGGCTTCTTCATTTGTTTTTACGATGTATATTTTAAACGCACAAAACAATAAAACACGCTTTTTCGATGTTTTATACTCTGATGAAACATAACGACTTTTTGACCAATCAGAGCGAGTGCAGGGTTCCATCTATATTATAAAATAATATAGCGATGATCCCTGTAACAAAGTTACCTTTGTTTGGTCGATCAAACTTATAGCAAACGATAGAGCGGTAGCCAAAGAAACTGAATTCTAGTTACAGAAGTGCTAAAAATAGTACTGCACGTTTGTTTCCGAGAACCCCGTCAAAGTCTGCAAGAATTTTCAGACAAAATTGAATGAAAATTAAATTTGGTTTTCGGTAGTATCTTTTCCTTCGTGTTTCAACGGACGAAAAGTCTGAATTTCTTACAATTGACATTATACTCCTCTCTTTTCCATACAAGTAAACAAGTAAACTTAACAGTTGAAGATGGCCGGCAATTTACTGAAGCATTTAAGTCTGACCCAGCCGAGAGATATTACACCATTTTGTAAAGCTTTCCCGGGGTACAGGTTTTCTTGTACGGTTTAATGGTTTTGCTAGATCAAAGAAACTAAACAATTTTAATTTATTATCTTGCTATATCAGAGATGGCATGCGTTAATACAATGAAGAAAACTGATGCTAAAAAGAATTGAATCCATCAAGGAGATAAAGGTTATTTTCACCAGCCATCAGAGAAAACAAACATATTATCTTGCAGTGGTCATGACTTCTCGACCTAAAGAATTTAAAATAGAGTGCTGCTAGTTTATTAGCCTTTGCAAACCTTAAGACTTTACTTTAATACAATTTACTGCCATCGTGATTGTGTTAATTTCCTTTCCTACGGATTTTGTCACCCAAAATGTTCCATCATTTTGTCATCCGCATTTTATCATCCGCATTTTTCCATTCGCATTTTTCTATCCGCCATCCGCCATCCGCCATCCGCCATCCGCCATCCGCCGCCATCCGATCCGCACTTTACAGAGACCCAAATTAACGGGCGTAATCTTCAATCAACCGTCATGGCTAGTTTTAGCCATGACGACGAAGCCTTGTAAAAAAAAGTGTATTTATATTTTATCTTTCAACGGTCACAGCTGTATAGATCTGTTCAGTGCGCCTACCAGTCTAATAAAACTTGCTCAGGCTAAACATGCAACAACAGCTTTCAATTCGAAAAGAAAGTACAGAAAATTAACTACTGTCGTTTACGTTCTTCAAAATACGTGGAAGGTACGGTCATTCCAGGTTGTTGTTTTGCAGAGGGCGTCATAGAAATGTACAAAGATTCAAAACGCACGTGCACAGCTACTGTTCTGGCCCCAGTTGTTCAAAGGCTGGATAACGCTATCCACTGGATAAATCACTATCCAGTGGATAACGTGGTTTGTTTTGTTAACACTTATCCACTGGATAGCGATTTATCCGGTGGATAGCGTTATCCAGCCTTTGAACAACCGGGTCCAGCTCATTAAACCTTTTGTTTGGTCGTCGCCATCGCCGTCGTGCTTTGCTAAAGGCCGATTTACACGGTACGACTTTGTCGCATGCACAAGCTTACGACAGGCCTACGACATGAATTGTTTCGTATAAATCAAACCTACAACTCACTTACGACTGTTGTGTACGTCAAAAAAATTGTCGTAGGATTTTAAAACATGTTTTAAACGCTGCGACAATCGTAGCCGATATCTACAGAACATACGAATTTTGTGACAAATTTCTACTGAGTGGGGGACGAGGGAGAGGTTTCCTTGCTTCAAAATGGCGAACGAAGTTGTTGTTGACTGGTTCACACGAGGTCATTTCTCGTAAAGTACGGAACAGATTAGAGTAAAAAACATCTCGTTAGAAAGTTTTTTCAAAGCGCAGGACAGCTAAAATATTTGTTAACGTTTGTTGGAACTTTTTCGCTCCGTACTTTTGCATATTTAATTTTGTAAGTGAAAATGTCGTACGCGTGTAAATGGTCCTAAGTCATGTCGTAGGCCTGTTGTAAGCTTGTCGTATGCGTCAAAGTCGTACCGCGTAAATCGGCCCTAAGAGACTCGATCTTCTTTTATACAGTAGTCAGTTCATATTTTGTTGTTTATATGGCTACGATACCAAAATAAATTTCTTCATATGCTGAACAATTGACACCATTGATACCCTCATCAAGGGCAATTAAATTATAAAATAACCTTGCCCATGTGACATGAAAGAAAAAAATGAACGGAAAAATTCTGGGAACTGGAGGGATAAAAATATGAAAAAGTGAGGGAATTGTTTTGTTTTGTTTTCATACCTTTGCCCGTTTTGGTAATTTCCGTGCATATACAAGGCTGTGCTCTAGCAGCGCCCGCGGTAGTCGCCCGGCAGAGCGACGTCCTTTTTTGAGATTTAACTTAGAGATGAAAACAGTCTAACAAAAATTTGTCTTTCCTTTTCCTTTTTGATTTCCTGTGTTGCATTGAGGTTTACAAGGCAAAATGGCTCAATACAGAATGTTTAAGTCAAAACATCGGTCTTTCAATGGCTTGGCTTGATGCGTACGTTCTGACTTATAGTGGTACGGCCTTGTTTACTTCGTATAGCATCAACAAAAAGTCTACTTAGTTCTTGTGGTTTGTATAATGTGCATGAAAAGTCCCTAATTGAAGGAGAATGTCAGAAGCATAGAGGGCAAATAGGGAAAAGGACTTAATTTTTCTCCATATATCTACCATTTTATCTCAAAAAACGTGTAAATTTTTTGGTGTGTGTGGACTTTGGACAACAGTATTACAAAAAATTTCATGTGAATCTGTTATCTTCAGCACCTGTAAATGGGACAAACTCCCTAGAAACAATGCAAGACATTTTTATATGAGTGTCAAATGGTTATCACATATTAATTGTTATTAAATAATTTAAATTATAATGAATTGATTAATCAATTAATTAGTTTTGGATTATCTTTTTCATTTGGGCGAGCGAGCTTGACGTCTGGACACCCTAGCCTACAAGGTTGGATGCCTGAAAGACTCCCTGGAATTGTTCTGAAAGCACGTACAGCCTTGATTTGATTGGGCACAAATAGGCCTTTTGCAACAAACAATCACATGGTACAAAATCCTCCATGCTGGAGAGCAAGCTAATTATTATTCCCGCACTGGGACTTTAAAACAAAGAGACCTCAACCAGTCAAGCGTGACTGGCCTTTGTTTTAATGTCTCACTGCAGGAATAATAATGAGCTTGCCCTCCAGCATGGCGGATTTTGTACCATGTGATCGTTTGTTGCTTTTAAAAGGCCTATTGGCTTCAATTTTGCAATGTGACCAAAAACACGCAAAAGTCACTGAGCATTTTTCCCAAAGCCATAGGAGAGACAAGAGAAAGAATTGCAGTAATTGTCCTGTAAAAAGACTGTGACGCCTAATAATCAACACTAATTTAATATCACTGCTAATTTAGCTGTGATATTTTTTGAATCCTTTATTAGTTAACGAATAAACTTCATTTTATCCTGTTTATGTTTAGAGTTAAAAAAAAGGGTGTGTCAAAACCTGGTTAGAGAATCAGTAAAAAAAGTGTCACACTCTTGTGTTGCTAGGGATATTAGGGAGTTATTGACTACTCCAATTGATTACAGGGTCTGTGTAGCTCATGGAAAACTAGAAAGGGTCATAGAAAGTCATGGAATTTTGAAAATCCCAAAACAGCAAAGCCTCTCATACAGACATTCTTTTGGCTCATCATGCAGTCGTTAGGAAGGAAATATTGTGTGACGAGCCAAGAGGATGTCTGTATAGGAGACTAAAAAGTGCGTAAACTCTGTGGACTCCCCTAACATGCACACCATTTACTACAAAATGCAATTTTACATTCTGTTGTATAATATACCATAAACATTATTGTTATAAAACTTCAAACTATCAAAAGAAACGAAAACTATCTTTATGTAAAAAACATGTTCTAAAAAAACTACTTTTGTACCATTCGATTTGAAACAATTATTCAATTGTGGTTCCAGAAACAATTGTTTTCAAATTAACACACCCTTCTGAATAAATTTGAAATATACCAGTAATCTCCTGCATTAATGATGTCAAATAAGGTTATATGAAAGGTAAACAAAGGGACAGAAATGGACAAAAACTTTTCTCAGGTCCAAGATGGACCTAGCTTTTAAGCAACAGACAGATGTATTCACAACTGCTGTAATAACCAAGGCCAAGTGACCCATCAGCCCGGAGCTTATCCCGGTTTCTGTAGCATGAAGCGACTGGGAGTAATTCTATTTCTATTTTTTTTAACAATTATCTCCCTTTAAACATTGTTGAGTGAAAACATTCAAACGTTCTACTGTCGAGCAAGGCATTTCTTTTATAGTGACCGTGATATATATTTAACATTATATTTTAAGGTTTAAATGTGATTTTGTATTGTATTTTTAGTAGTTCTTAAATTGTGCACTTCCAGAAAACCATCCAGTTCCAAAAAAACTATCCATACTCCCAACAGAAGGGATTGAAATTTCCTGGGGGTGGAGGGTTCTGTAAGGCCAAAAAAATTTAAGAAATGTATGGAGCTTAATTGGAATTTCCAGAGGGGTGGGGTGTTAGAAAAAAATCCCTTCCATAGGGAGGTATGGATATTTTCTGGAATTACACATTCTCTTATTGTATTTTTATTAGGCCTTTTAAATGTAATAGTTCATGAAAATTCTTGATGTAATTAATTTTTTTAAGATACAGGGCCCTTATGGAGACCAGCTTTAGAGCTGAATGAGCTACTTTACTTTATAGACATTCTTATTCTTCGGCCATTTCAACTTGAGTAAAAATAGCAAACAAACTGCGGTTATAAACATAACGAGACAACGCATGTTGTAAAAACTTTCATTTATGAACTTGACGTTTCGTATGCTCCAACATACATCTTCAGAAGTAACGGTTACCTAAATTACAATTAAATTTAAACGCGAAGACTAATACCAAATAAGGAAAGTAATGACAATGAAAAAGAAAATAAACAGACCTAGTTAAGTCTGCTGGAAAAATATAAATGGCTAGTAGAGAAGAAGTTTCTCACTGCCAATATTTTCATTAAGCGCTGGTTTCAAATCACGAATCAGCAAGGCTTCTTTAATTTTACAATGTACATCAGACTGTCCAGTGGCTAAAATATCAAAGTGATCCCATTTAATCTTGTGGCCTGTTTGGGTCATATGGTCAGCAATGGCAGAAGAATGGCTGTTACTCGTCAGCGCTTTAAAATGTTCCGTTTTCCTGTCATGTAATCGACGTTTTGTTTTTCCAATATAGTAATCATCACAATCCCAGCAGCTAGCCTTATAAACTACTTTAGACCTAAGGGAGCGGCTGAGTCTGTCTTTATAGGGGAAAAAAGACTTAATACGGCGAGTGTTTCTGAATATAATCTTAGGATTAAAACAACCATGAAACTTATAAATACATGATTTGAGCTGTTGAGTGACAATTTTACTTTGAATACCTAGATAGGGCAAAACAATGAAAATTTCTTTTTTGGGCACTGTAATGATATCCTTAGGCTTGTTTTGGTGTTTATTGATTACATCGTTCATGTTATAAGAAATAATACCACGGGGGTATCCATTGCGTGACAAATGGCTCTTGAGGTCATCTAAAGCAGACTGCAGCAGACAGGGTGATGAACAAATTCGCAGGCAACGATAAGTAAGTGTGCGGATGAGGTTAATCTTGTATTTCCGAGGTGTGAAAGACTTTCACCTTATTTCACAATAAGGACGCCGCTGTTCAATTCCTTTCTTATCTCAATAGCCGGCACAGGAACATTCAATTCACCATTGAATTTGAACGGGACCAAGAGATTCCTTTTCTTGATGTTCTCATCAAACGCGATCTTAACAGCTCTTTTTCCACTTCCATCTACCGAAAGAAAACGTTCACTGGTCTCTACACTCAATGGGATTCTTTCACACCTCGGAAATACAAGATTAACCTCATCCGCACACTTAGTTATCGTTGCCTGCGAATTTGTTCATCACCCTGTCTGCTGCAGTCTGCTTTAGATGACCTCAAGAGCCATTTGTCACGCAATGGATACCCCCGTGGTATTATTTCTTATAACATGAACGATGTAATCAATAAACACCAAAACAAGCCTAAGGATATCATTACAGTGCCCAAAAAAGAAATTTTCATTGTTTTGCCCTATCTAGGTATTCAAAGTAAAATTGTCACTCAACAGCTCAAATCATGTATTTATAAGTTCTATGGTTGTTTTAATCCTAAGATTATATTCAGAAACACTCGCCGTATTAAGTCTTTTTTCCCCTATAAAGACAGACTCAGCCGCTCCCTTAGGTCTAAAGTAGTTTATAAGGCTAGCTGCTGGGATTGTGATGATTACTATATTGGAAAAACAAAACGTCGATTACATGACAGGAAAACGGAACATTTTAAAGCGCTGACGAGTAACAGCCATTCTTCTGCCATTGCTGACCATATGACCCAAACAGGCCACAAGATTAAATGGGATCACTTTGATATTTTAGCCACTGGACAGTCTGATGTACATTGTAAAATTAAAGAAGCCTTGCTGATTCGTGATTTGAAACCAGCGCTTAATGAAAAATATGGCAGTGAGAAACTTCTTCTCTACTAGCCATTTATATTTTTCCAGCAGACTTAACTAGGTCTGTTTATTTTCTTTTTCTTAAATTGATATTTCGTATCTTTTTTTAGTCTAGGGCTCCTCTGGATATCAGCCTCGCTGCTGAATGAGCCACCCTGGCTAAATAAGAAGTGTTTATTTGCTTACTTAATTAAAATATCTTAACAGTAGAGGTTTTAATAAAAGCCTCTTACCGGCGGTCTACCGCCGCCAGTAGCACCTTTTACCGTCGTCTGTTTGCATTTCATAATGAAAATAAAAATGAGATTAATAAAAAAAGGAATACAACAAGAACGTTGGTCACTGAATTTTTTTATATGCTACAAAAAGAGCTTTTTTATGCCCAGAACGCTGGAATATCGCACTTCCGAGCTTCTAGATTTCCAATTTTTCTATGGGGACATGTCCCCAGACCCCCTGTGCAAGGTACCTTATGTGACCTTTCACAGCTTGAAAACAGAGATTACGAAAAATTTTCAAAATGGCTTAAATCTGCTAAAAGCTTTTTTGACCAACTTTACGCTTCCACTCGTAAAGGTAATGTAAAGTTCACGTAAAGGTTATTGACCAGCTTTAGGACGTGGATTAAAATTTCTTTAAATATTTATAAAGGTTATATTTACGGCCACATTCTTAAAGGACCCTATAGTCAGCCTCCGCCATTTTCGATGACATCGAAATTATTGATATAGCATGATGAAGCGAATTCTTATTCTTTTACTGCAAGCTGTGATCTTGAAGGTATGTTTAATTATCTTGAGTAGTTTCACAGTGATTTTTCTTCGTTTCGACAGGCTCTGAATAAAATATAATAGCCAAATTATCGCATGTAAACAAAAACAAAGGTGTGGCTAACTAAGGCCCTTTAAGTAATGTAAAGATAGTGTAAAGGTTATTGGTCAACTTAACGACATGAATTTAATCTCTTAAAGTTTTTGTAAAGTTGCATTCACGCTAGCGCAGTCAGGCCCGTAACCAGGGGGTGCATGGGGTGCGTTCACACCTCCCCACAGGCCCCAAAGGTCCGCATTGTGATACTCAATATTCAGGTTAAGGAGTGAAGTCGGTTTTACAAAAAAAAACTGAAGTTTAAAACTTAACAAAATCAAAGAAGAAAGTGAAGAGTGATCATCGCAGTAAATTTTCCAATTCAAGCAATTGGAAAGAAGAAGCCTGAAAAAAAATCAGGGCTTCAACGGGATACGAACCCGTGACCTCCGCGATACCGGTGCGATGCTCTACCAACTGAGCTATGAAGCCACACATTGGGAGCGAGGTCAATTTGATGCGTTCATATTTTCCCGTGCAGTGAAATGATATGAAGTATATATGAAATAATTCATATTTGTACTGCGGTTGTAGATGAAAGTGAAGAGTGATCATCGCAGTAAATTTTCCAATTTAAGCAATTGGAAAGAAGAAGCCTGAAAAAAATCAGGGCTTCAACGGGATTCGACTGAACCCGTGACCTCGCTCCCAATGTGTGGCTTCATAGCTCAGTTGGTAGAGCATCGCACCGGTATCGCGGAGGTCACGGGTTCGTGAAGATGCCTGAAAAAAATCAGGGCTTCAACGGGATTCGAACCCGTGACCTCGCTCCCAATGTGTGGCTTCATAGCTCAGTTGGTAGAGCATCGCACCGGTATCGCGGAGGTCACGGGTTCGAATCCCGTTGAAGCCCTGATTTTTTCAGGCCTCTTCTTTCCAATTGCTTAAATTGGAAAATTTACTGCGATGATCACTCTTCACTTTCATCTACAACCGCAGTACAAATATGAATTATTTCATATATACTTCACAAAATCAAAGAATGGAAAAAGCAGTAACGTATTCACTGGGAAACTAAACCAGCTGCATTCTAGTAGCCCGAGCCATTCAGAACATTTCAATAAGCGCAATATATGTAGGTCATGTGTCAACACTAAAGAGATTGTCGTTGAAAACTGTCCACAATCATGCTGGCATGCACTCGTTTCAATAAACCGAGACAACATCTCAAATACCCGAGTATTGTCACAATATCTACAGTGAGAAAACAATTGAAATGTACAAGTGAAAGAGGTCTCACAGTGATTGGTTTTTGTCTAACATGTAAATTAACATAACATTGTAATGTGACTGCACTGCTACAATGTCGACAGGTTTATTCATGCTGAAGGGGGGTTGGGTTAGTAAACTAGTAAAGTAAAGTAAAGTAAAGTAAAAATAGCAAACAAACTGCGGTTATAAACATAACGAGACAACGCATGTTGTAAAAACTTTCATTTATGAACTTGACGTTTCGTATGCTCCAACATACATCTTCAGAAGTAACGGTTACCTAAATTACAATTAAATTTAAACGCGAAGACTAATACCAAATAAGGAAAGTAATGACAATGAAAAAGAAAATAAACAGACCTAGTTAAGTCTGCTGGAAAAATATAAATGGCTAGTAGAGAAGAAGTTTCTCACTGCCAATATTTTCATTAAGCGCTGGTTTCAAATCACGAATCAGCAAGGCTTCTTTAATTTTACAATGTACATCAGACTGTCCAGTGGCTAAAATATCAAAGTGATCCCATTTAATCTTGTGGCCTGTTTGGGTCATATGGTCAGCAATGGCAGAAGAATGGCTGTTACTCGTCAGCGCTTTAAAATGTTCCGTTTTCCTGTCATGTAATCGACGTTTTGTTTTTCCAATATAGTAATCATCACAATCCCAGCAGCTAGCCTTATAAACTACTTTAGACCTAAGGGAGCGGCTGAGTCTGTCTTTATAGGGGAAAAAAGACTTAATACGGCGAGTGTTTCTGAATATAATCTTAGGATTAAAACAACCATAGAACTTATAAATACATGATTTGAGCTGTTGAGTGACAATTTTACTTTGAATACCTAGATAGGGCAAAACAATGAAAATTTCTTTTTTGGGCACTGTAATGATATCCTTAGGCTTGTTTTGGTGTTTATTGATTACATCGTTCATGTTATAAGAAATAATACCACGGGGGTATCCATTGCGTGACAAATGGCTCTTGAGGTCATCTAAAGCAGACTGCAGCAGACAGGGTGATGAACAAATTCGCAGGCAACGATAACTAAGTGTGCGGATGAGGTTAATCTTGTATTTCCGAGGTGTGAAAGAATCCCATTGAGTGTAGAGACCAGTGAACGTTTTCTTTCGGTAGATGGAAGTGGAAAAAGAGCTGTTAAGATCGCGTTTGATGAGAACATCAAGAAAAGGAATCTCTTGGTCCCGTTCAAATTCAATGGTGAATTGAATGTTCCTGTGCCGGCTATTGAGATAAGAAAGGAATTGAACAGCGGCGTCCTTATTGTGAAATAAGGTGAAAGTCTTTCACACCTCGGAAATACAAGATTAACCTCATCCGCACACTTACTTATCGTTGCCTGCGAATTTGTTCATCACCCTGTCTGCTGCAGTCTGCTTTAGATGACCTCAAGAGCCATTTGTCACGCAATGGATACCCCCGTGGTATTATTTCTTATAACATGAACGATGTAATCAATAAACACCAAAACAAGCCTAAGGATATCATTACAGTGCCCAAAAAAGAAATTTTCATTGTTTTGCCCTATCTAGGTATTCAAAGTAAAATTGTCACTCAACAGCTCAAATCATGTATTTATAAGTTTCATGGTTGTTTTAATCCTAAGATTATATTCAGAAACACTCGCCGTATTAAGTCTTTTTTCCCCTATAAAGACAGACTCAGCCGCTCCCTTAGGTCTAAAGTAGTTTATAAGGCTAGCTGCTGGGATTGTGATGATTACTATATTGGAAAAACAAAACGTCGATTACATGACAGGAAAACGGAACATTTTAAAGCGCTGACGAGTAACAGCCATTCTTCTGCCATTGCTGACCATATGACCCAAACAGGCCACAAGATTAAATGGGATCACTTTGATATTTTAGCCACTGGACAGTCTGATGTACATTGTAAAATTAAAGAAGCCTTGCTGATTCGTGATTTGAAACCAGCGCTTAATGAAAATATTGGCAGTGAGAAACTTCTTCTCTACTAGCCATTTATATTTTTCCAGCAGACTTAACTAGGTCTGTTTATTTTCTTTTTCATTGTCATTACTTTCCTTATTTGGTATTAGTCTTCGCGTTTAAATTTAATTGTAATTTAGGTAACCGTTACTTCTGAAGATGTATGTTGGAGCATACGAAACGTCAAGTTCATAAATGAAAGTTTTTACAACATGCGTTGTCTCGTTATGTTTATAACCGCAGTTTGTTTGCTATTTTTACTCAAGTTGAAATGGCCGAAGAATAAGAATGTCTATAAAGTAAAGTAGCTCATTCAGCTCTAAAGCTGGTCTCCATAAGGGCCCTGTATCTTAAAAAATTAATTACATCAAGAATTTTCATGAACTATTACATTTAAAAGGCCTAATAAAAATACAATAAGAGAATGTGTAATTCCAGAAAATATCCATACCTCCCTATGGAAGGGATTTTTTTCTAACACCCCACCCCTCTGGAAATTCCAATTAAGCTCCATACATTTCTTAAATTTTTTTGGCCTTACAGAACCCTCCACCCCCAGGAAATTTCAATCCCTTCTGTTGGGAGTATGGATAGTTTTTTTGGAACTGGATGGTTTTCTGGAAGTGCACAATTTAAGAACTACTAAAAATACAATACAAAATCACATTTAAACCTTAAAATATAATGTTAAATATATATCACGGTCACTATAAAAAGAAATGCCTTGCTCGACAGTAGAACGTTTGAATGTTTTCACTCAACAATGTTTAAAGGGAGATAATTGTTAAAAAAAATAGAAATAGAATTACTCCCAGTCGCTTCATGCTACAGAAACCGGGATAAGCTCCGGCTGATGGGTCACTTGGCCTTGGTTATTACAGCAGTTGTGAATACATCTGTCTGTTGCTTAAAAGCTAGGTCCATCTTGGACCTGAGAAAAGTTTTTGTCCATTTCTGTCCCTTTGTTTACCTTTCATATAACCTTATTTGACATCATTAATGCAGGAGATTACTGGTATATTTCAAATTTATTCAGAAGGGTGTGTTAATTTGAAAACAATTGTTTCTGGAACCACAATTGAATAATTGTTTTCAAATCGAATGGTACAAAAGTAGTTTTTTTAGAACATGTTTTTTACATAAAGATAGTTTTCGTTTCTTTGATAGTTTGAAGTTTTATAACAATAATGTTTATGGTATATTATACAACAGAATGTAAAATTGCATTTTGTAGTAAATGGTGTGCATGTTAGGGGAGTCCACAGAGTTTACGCACTTTTTAGTCTCCTATACAGACATCCTCTTGGCTCGTCACACAATATTTCCTTCCTAACGACTGCATGATGAGCCAAAAGAATGTCTGTATGAGAGGCTTTGCTGTTTTGGGATTTTCAAAATTCCATGACTTTCTATGACCCTTTCTAGTTTTCCATGAGCTACACAGACCCTGTAATCAATTGGAGTAGTCAATAACTCCCTAATATCCCTAGCAACACAAGAGTGTGACACTTTTTTTACTGATTCTCTAACCAGGTTTTGACACACCCTTTTTTTTAACTCTAAACATAAACAGGATAAAATGAAGTTTATTCGTTAACTAATAAAGGATTCAAAAAATATCACAGCTAAATTAGCAGTGATATTAAATTAGTGTTGATTATTAGGCGTCACAGTCTTTTTACAGGACAATTACTGCAATTCTTTCTCTTGTCTCTCCTATGGCTTTGGGAAAAATGCTCAGTGACTTTTGCGTGTTTTTGGTCACATTGCAAAATTGAAGCCAATAGGCCTTTTAAAAGCAACAAACGATCACATGGTACAAAATCCGCCATGCTGGAGGGCAAGCTCATTATTATTCCTGCAGTGAGACATTAAAACAAAGGCCAGTCACGCTTGACTGGTTGAGGTCTCTTTGTTTTAAAGTCCCAGTGCGGGAATAATAATTAGCTTGCTCTCCAGCATGGAGGATTTTGTACCATGTGATTGTTTGTTGCAAAAGGCCTATTTGTGCCCAATCAAATCAAGGCTGTACGTGCTTTCAGAACAATTCCAGGGAGTCTTTCAGGCATCCAACCTTGTAGGCTAGGGTGTCCAGACGTCAAGCTCGCTCGCCCAAATGAAAAAGATAATCCAAAACTAATTAATTGATTAATCAATTCATTATAATTTAAATTATTTAATAACAATTAATATGTGATAACCATTTGACACTCATATAAAAATGTCTTGCATTGTTTCTAGGGAGTTTGTCCCATTTACAGGTGCTGAAGATAACAGATTCACATGAAATTTTTTGTAATACTGTTGTCCAAAGTCCACACACACAAAAAAATTTACACGTTTTTTGAGATAAAATGGTAGATATATGGAGAAAAATTAAGTCCTTTTCCCTATTTGCCCTCTATGCTTCTGACATTCTCCTTCAATTAGGGACTTTCATGCACATTATACAAACCACAAGAACTAAGTAGACTTTTTGTTGATGCTATACGAAGTAAACAAGGCCGTACCACTATAAGTCAGAACGTACGCATCAAGCCAAGCCATTGAAAGACCGATGTTTTGACTTAAACATTCTGTATTGAGCCATTTTGCCTTGTAAACCTCAATGCAACACAGGAAATCAAAAAGGAAAAGGAAAGACAAATTTTTGTTAGACTGTTTTCATCTCTAAGTTAAATCTCAAAAAAGGACGTCGCTCTGCCGGGCGACTACCGCGGGCGCTGCTAGAGCACAGCCTTGTATATGCACGGAAATTACCAAAACGGGCAAAGGTATGAAAACAAAACAAAACAATTCCCTCACTTTTTCATATTTTTATCCCTCCAGTTCCCAGAATTTTTCCGTTCATTTTTTTCTTTCATGTCACATGGGCAAGGTTATTTTATAATTTAATTGCCCTTGATGAGGGTATCAATGGTGTCAATTGTTCAGCATATGAAGAAATTTATTTTGGTATCGTAGCCATATAAACAACAAAATATGAACTGACTACTGTATAAAAGAAGATCGAGTCTCTTAGGGCCGATTTACGCGGTACGACTTTGACGCATACGACAAGCTTACAACAGGCCTACGACATGACTTAGGACCATTTACACGCGTACGACATTTTCACTTACAAAATTAAATATGCAAAAGTACGGAGCGAAAAAGTTCCAACAAACGTTAACAAATATTTTAGCTGTCCTGCGCTTTGAAAAAACTTTCTAACGAGATGTTTTTTACTCTAATCTGTTCCGTACTTTACGAGAAATGACCTCGTGTGAACCAGTCAACAACAACTTCGTTCGCCATTTTGAAGCAAGGAAACCTCTCCCTCGTCCCCCACTCAGTAGAAATTTGTCACAAAATTCGTATGTTCTGTAGATATCGGCTACGATTGTCGCAGCGTTTAAAACATGTTTTAAAATCCTACGACAATTTTTTTGACGTACACAACAGTCGTAAGTGAGTTGTAGGTTTGATTTATACGAAACAATTCATGTCGTAGGCCTGTCGTAAGCTTGTGCATGCGACAAAGTCGTACCGTGTAAATCGGCCTTTAGCAAAGCACGACGGCGATGGCGACGACCAAACAAAAGGTTTAATGAGCTGGACCGGTTGTTCAAAGGCTGGATAACGCTATCCACCGGATAAATCGCTATCCAGTGGATAAGTGTTAACAAAACAAACCACGTTATCCACTGGATAGTGATTTATCCAGTGGATAGCGTTATCCAGCCTTTGAACAACTGGGGCCAGAACAGTAGCTGTGCACGTGCGTTTTGAATCTTTGTACATTTCTATGACGCCCTCTGCAAAACAACAACCTGGAATGACCGTACCTTCCACGTATTTTGAAGAACGTAAACGACAGTAGTTAATTTTCTGTACTTTCTTTTCGAATTGAAAGCTGTTGTTGCATGTTTAGCCTGAGCAAGTTTTTATTAGACTGGTAGGCGCACTGAACAGATCTATACAGCTGTGACCGTTGAAAGATAAAATATAAATACACTTTTTTTTACAAGGCTTCGTCGTCATGGCTAAAACTAGCCATGACGGTTGATTGAAGATTACGCCCGTTAATTTGGGTCTCTGTAAAGTGCGGATCGGATGGCGGCGGATGGCGGATGGCGGATGGCGGATGGCGGATGGCGGATAGAAAAATGCGAATGGAAAAATGCGGATGATAAAATGCGGATGACAAAATGATGGAACATTTTGGGTGACAAATCCGTAGGAAAGGAAATTAACACAATCACGATGGCAGTAAATTGTATTAAAGTAAAGTCTTAAGGTTTGCAAAGGCTAATAAACTAGCAGCACTCTATTTTAAATTCTTTAGGTCGAGAAGTCATGACCACTGCAAGATAATATGTTTGTTTTCTCTGATGGCTGGTGAAAATAACCTTTATCTCCTTGATGGATTCAATTCTTTTTAGCATCAGTTTTCTTCATTGTATTAACGCATGCCATCTCTGATATAGCAAGATAATAAATTAAATTGTTTAGTTTCTTTGATCTAGCAAAACCATTAAACCGTACAAGAAAACCTGTACCCCGGGAAAGCTTTACAAAATGGTGTAATATCTCTCGGCTGGGTCAGACTTAAATGCTTCAGTAAATTGCCGGCCATCTTCAACTGTTAAGTTTACTTGTTTACTTGTATGGAAAAGAGAGGAGTATAATGTCAATTGTAAGAAATTCAGACTTTTCGTCCGTTGAAACACGAAGGAAAAGATACTACCGAAAACCAAATTTAATTTTCATTCAATTTTGTCTGAAAATTCTTGCAGACTTTGACGGGGTTCTCGGAAACAAACGTGCAGTACTATTTTTAGCACTTCTGTAACTAGAATTCAGTTTCTTTGGCTACCGCTCTATCGTTTGCTATAAGTTTGATCGACCAAACAAAGGTAACTTTGTTACAGGGATCATCGCTATATTATTTTATAATATAGATGGAACCCTGCACTCGCTCTGATTGGTCAAAAAGTCGTTATGTTTCATCAGAGTATAAAACATCGAAAAAGCGTGTTTTATTGTTTTGTGCGTTTAAAATATACATCGTAAAACAAATGAAGAAGCCTGCTAAGCCGTGTATTACACTGTGATAAAACATTCCGAACATTTCAACTTTCAACAATTTCCGAACATCTGAATGCCCGTCGTCTTTTACCACGGTGTAATACACGGCTTAGGCTTCTTTATTTGTTAAATAAACTCCATTGTCCGTGCACTTCCACGCTTCCGCTAGATTCACCGGCCTTTGAGGCATAAGGGGACTTCAGATTT